>CAUYRT010075028.1:0-16310 GCA_963574885.1 Lepilemur ruficaudatus
CTACTTTGACAGAGTAGATTTTTAAATGTAACAAGATAAGTCAACTTGAGTGGTAATATATTTTGGGAAATCAGCTCACTATAAATTGTGACTGTAAATATTATACTGTAAATGCTTTGTAGTTTTTCCCCCAATAAAAAAAAAAAAAAAAAGAAAGAAAGTGGTCCAAATACTGCAGGCCCTTATCTCTGTGAGAATCTGAATATTGATTATCACTACACAGAAAACAGAGAAATATTATGTAAGAAATGGAGATATATTTTCTTTATTAATGGTTTCCAAATTATAAGTATTTTGGTTATTGCAATATTTATTTTAATTAAGAATAGTATCTATTAGAAGAAAGATATTACTTTACTATGCGTAAATATTCCAAAAATTGTAAGAATCACCCATGTGTTAAATTTCTACCAAGCTTTGTGCTATATATTTTAGATAATTTCATATGTAACCCTAGCAAAACTCCTACGAGAAATTTGATTCTAAGCTTATTTTGCAAATGAAGACATCAAGTGTCTTGATGTTAAATAACTTTCTCAAGGTCACAGACATTAAACAGTGAATCAGGTTTCAAGCACAGTTGTACGAGCACAAGATAATATGACTATTACAAAGTATTTGATAAAGGAATTGGATGTTATTCCTTATATGGTACAATCAAAGGAACTAGACACATTAAGCCCAGAGGAGAGATTACCTGATGGTTATGATTTCTGTCATGGGTCAATCTCTGCAACGATTGGTAGTTTTATTGTTGCAGACTATTGTAAAGCTCCATTAAGTTTCTATTGGTTAAAACATAGTATTAATAATAAGATCCAAGTTTCTTTCTTTTTTCATTTTACTTTTTCTTTATTTCAGCATATTACAGGGGTACAAATGTTTAGGTTACATATATTGCCTTTGCCCCACCCAAGTCAGAGCTTCAAATGTGTCCATCCCCCAAATAGAGCACACCACACCCATAGGTGTGTATATACCCATCTCCTCCTCCCCTCTCCCATCTGCCCATTATCCGATGAGTGTATTATTATATGTGCACTTAAGTGTTGATCAGTTAATACCAATTTGATGGTGAGTACATGTGGTGCTTGTTTTTCCATTCTTGTGACACTTCACTTAGTAGAATGGGCTCCAGCTCTATCCAGGATGATACAAGAAGAGGTGCTAGATTACCATCGTTGTTTGTGGCTGAGTAGAACTCCACGGTACACATATACCACACTCTATTAATCCATTCATGTATTGATGGGCACATGGGTTGTTTACACATCTTTACAATTGTGAATTGTGCTGCTGTAAACATTCTAATGCAGATGTCTTTCTTATAGAATGTCTTTTGTTCCTTTGAGTAGATGCCCAGTAATGGGATTGCTGGCTCAAATGGTAGTTCTACTTGTAGCTCTTTGAAGTATCTCCATATTACTTTCCACAGAGGTTGTACTAGTTTGCAGTCCCACCAGCAGTGTATGAGTGTTCCTATCTCTCTGCATCCATGCCAACATTTATTGTTTTGGGACCTTTTGATAAAGGCCATTCTCATTGGAAATAAGTGATACCTCATTGTGGTTTTGATTTGCATTTCCCTGATGATTAGAAATGTTGAGCATTTTTTTATATGTGTTGGCCATTAGTCTATCTTCTTTTGAAAAGTTTCTGTTCCTGTCCTTTGGCCACTTTTTGATAAGGCTGTTTGATTTTTTCTTGCTGATTTTCCTGAGTTCTAGATTCTAGTTATCAACCCTTTATTGGTTGTGTAACATGTGAATATTTTCTCCCATTCTATCAGAGAAAGAAGTTACAATAAAGAAACAGAAGGCTGTAACAAACATTACGGTATAAGATTAGAGTCAGAGAAATCAATATGAATTCATGTTTCTTTTTATATGTATATAAGATAAATGCAGAAATAATTATAGATATGTGTGTATGTATATGTTAGAATACATGCATGCATTTCCTAGCTCTGTCAGTTGAGAGAGCCTGGAAGCAGTGATGCCCAAGTTCAATGAGCACACCTTGGAGAAATGGCTAATTCTGTGAGTGGGGCAGGGAAAATATAAGATGATCCTAAAGCATTTTGTGGTCCCATAAAATAAAAAAAGGCTCAAAACCAACCAAACAAACAAAAAGATGGGACTATGTCAAAAGAACACAGGAGCCAATCTGAAAGAGCCCCCAATGGACAAAGATGAAAGAAACAATTTAAGCAATAGAATAAATACTGTAGAATTGGTTTATATACCAATGTATAAAAATGCATGAATTTATACTGAAGTAAATGAGTAACAAGGGACAAAACTTCCTTATAACAAGAGTTTCAAATAACATACGTAGTTGTTCTCCATTGCAGATGTGGAACTTAATTCCTCTTCCACAAAGGGCGTATTTACAAAAAAGAAAAATAAAAAAAAGGAAAGAAAAAAAGAGAAAGAAACAGATGTTTCAAATTGATAATAACTTTCTCTTCCTGTTATTCTACAAACTGCCCTGCTGCTCTCCAAAGCAGACCAAAACAAATTTTATTTTAAATGTATGTTTTGGTTGAGGTGAGTTTCTAATATTTTATAGAATTTCGATAAAACTCGTAATGGCATACACATGTCCCAGCATGTCCTCAAAGCTCCTGTGGGCTGACGAACTGTGACAGAGCTTGAACTAACAATTCATAAAAACTTAAAAAGCCATTCTTCATTATTTGTGGAATTCAGCCAGCTTCAAATATGTAAATTGTTTCTCCTATAAAAGTATTTGGATATCTTCAAACTCCTAATTAAGATTTGTATGGTTTGAGACAAACTTTAAAAACTACTTCCAAGATCTTTTTATATTTTTCCACAAGTATTCTTACGAAAACTGCATGTGCTATTCCTGAATCAAGGCCTAATTTTAACCAGTAGCGAAGCTGATGCAATAAACACTTTCAGAACAAACAGTATTTTTGACTTCAATCCAGAAGTTAATTTGGCCTAGGATTTAAGAACTCATCAGAACAGTTTTTTTTTTTTATTTCAGAATATTGTGGGGGTATAAACATTTTGGTTACATATAATGCCTTTGCCTCACCCAAGCCAGGGCTACAAGAGTTCCCTTCCCCCTACAGTGCCATTAGTTGGAGGTGACCCACCCCCTCCATCCCTCCCACCTGACCGGCACTGAGTGAATATTACCACCACGTGAGCACCTTGGTGATCATCACAACAGTTTTGAATTGCGTACCTCTAACCTAGTGTCTACATGTATTTGCCCATCTTTCCCTCGAAGGTATGAACCGCTAGACGAATTGCCTAATAGGTAATAAGTTGCTTTTAATTTTAACTCTTTCTTGGTTATTGTAGGAGAGACTTTACTTCCTGAGTATTCATTACCTGAGGGGTGTCTCATTCATCTTTTCTGACCGGTCCAGCCTCAGGTATATGCTGCCTTTTACTTAAGAACTACTTTTTTAGCTAATTATGAAGTTACATGATATATTTTTAGGAAGAAAACATTTTCTTATAAATTATGGCATTTGGGGGAAAACTGAAGTCAAGGTCATGAATCAATTCTGCTCACATTCCTTTGGTGAAAATTAGTTGCATGTCTACACCTGGTCTCCAGAAAGCTGGGAAATTCGTATTCTCCAGCCAGACGGCTATGTTTCCAGAATAAATGAGAAACCAATTTAGTACACAGTCTAAAAAGTAAGCATTTTTAAAGTTTCCCTCATTCATGAAATATACTTTTGATTTTATTAGCAAAGCTAAAGTTTCTAAATATCATGTCTAAAAAAATTACAGAAAGCCTTTTTTCACCATAATAATGTTAACATGCTTTGTGGGTAGTAGAGAGAGCAGCATCACCTTTATCATTAATTCATTAATAAATTATTGATTTATTCATTTAATTGTAGTTTTAAGTAAGCAACTATGGACGCATTTGGTTAAATATTGACTTCATTCAAAGAAACTTGCTGGAGATCACACATCCAAAAAGAATCAAAATCATGCTCTTTTTTTTTTTTTGAGACAGAGTCTTGCTCTATTGCCTGGGCAGGCTAGAGTGCCATGGCATCAGCCTAGCTCACAGCAACCTCAAACTCCTGGGCTCAAGTGATCCTCCTTCCTCAGCCTCCTGAGTAGCTGGGACTACAGGCATGCGCCACTATGCGCGGCTCATTTTTCCTATATATTTTTAGCTGTCCAGCTAATTTCTTTCTGTTTTTAGTAGAAACGGGGTCTCGCTCTTGCTCAGGCTGGTCACAAACTCCTGACCTCAAGTGATCCTCCCACCTCAGCCTCCCAGAGTGCTAGGAGTACAGACGTGAGCCACTGCGACCCGCCAAACCCATGCTCTTAACCATTGAGATATCCGTATGCTGAAGCATACATTTGCACCCCACTTATGTTCTTGCGATATGTTGGAAACATCTCTTAAAAGCAATAAAAAAACGTATTTGCCATCTGTGCCATCTAGCGCATGAACTTAGAAAAAAAATCTGTTGACATTTTCTACTACCCCTCTCCTTCTCAGCCTTCTGAACTAACAACACCAAAGAGTTTTATAATCACTTGGGAAAGTGATTCCACGATATTTCTTGAGAGCCATTTCAGTGTTACAAGAACAGTTTGTTTTCTAGTCCAAAGTGCATATGGAATTGCCAACCTCATAAAGTAAAACTTCTTCTCTTCCAAGTACAGTTACTAAGAAATTAACCCAGTACTGATCTTGTGAAAGATATAATTTAAAAAAAATTTAAATGTTAATATAGTTTAACATTAAATCTTTTTTTTTTTTTTTTTTTTTTTAGGCAGAATCTCACTGTGTTGCCTGGGCTAGAGTGCCGTGGCGTCAGCCTAGCTCACAGCAACCTCAAACTCCTGGGCTCAGGCGATCCTTCCGCCTCAGCCTCCTGAGTAGCTGGGACTACAGGTATGCGCCACCATGCCCGGCTATTTTTTCTATATATTTTTAGTTGGCCAATTAATTTCTTTCTATTTTTTAGTAGAGACGGGGGTCTCACTCTTGCTCAGGCTGGTTTTGAACTCCTGACCTTGAGTGATCCTCCCACCTCAGCCTCCCAGAGAGCTGGAATTACAGGTGTGAGCCACCGCACCTGGCCTAACGTTAAATCTTTTTTTTTTTGTTTTTAAATCTAGTTAAATTTAAAATCTAAAATCTAGATCTTAAAATCTAGTTTAAATCTTAAAATCTAGTTTTCCCACAGAATTATCATTACAGTATGGCTGGGTAGTGTGGATGACTCTGACAACTTTTCGTTTTGGTCTCACATCATTGCCTCTAGGATTTGTGTTTTCTGAGATCATGCTTTTGTGCCTTCTGCATACACAAATAGAGATTGATTAGGTTGACAAAAACAACTAAATAAAAAAATATTTTCTCAAAGAGGCGTCTGATGTACATCGATGGTAAAAGAGTAACTCGGGGTCTCATGTTGCGGGTTTTGTCAAAGTGGGGTAGCACTGATTCTCTGGTTTGTCTAACTATACTGACCATTGATATGGAAGACAAAAAGGTGATTGCACACAGGCATGCCACCTAACAGAAAGCAATTTAGTGCACTGGCTGCACTAACATTGCAGTTTCTTTCTTTATATTAAAAAAACAAAAACAAGCCAGGTAACATTACTGCATTCACTGTTTTCCCGACACCATTTTGGAAAAAATACAGTTTAACATCACCAAATATATGACTTGACTTGTCATTCTTGTCATACTTGGCATTTATTCATATACTTGTAATTTATACACTGTTGTATATCTTATAAGCTTCTGCATAGTATCTATACTTCTGTTTCATATAAAACCCCTGTGTAAACAAAATGTGGCAGTATTTCATATCTTAAACTTGGTGGAGAATGTCAGAAAATTGTAGCTCAATATTTCTAACCTTCACACCAGCATCTAGACATTTGTGCAGGGCTTGGAGAAAAGAGAGTCTCGATGGCGCCAACTAATGGTCTGCTGTACGGGGGGCCAGGGCAGGAGGCAGGCTAGCGGTGTGAGTTGGCTGGCGGTAAGGTCGACTTCATGATCCATCAGCATTGCTGTCCCTGAACTCTGAGCCAAAGCAGCCTCTGGCAGACGGAGTGCCAAGGCTTTCATAACATGCTCATTTAATCCTCATAACCACCCTGTGAGGTAAATATTATCACCTCCATCTTATAGTCTAATAAGAGGTCCTGAGATTGGCATGACTCCTCAGCCTGTGTTCTTAACAATTTCGCTCTGCTACTGCCCTGGTCATCTACTGGTAAACCCAATGGATCACTGGGTGTTGGCTTCTGTTCTTGGCGGCTTATACTCTTACTTTTACACACTTCTGCTCCAGATTCTTTTTTTTGTTTAACTTTTATTTAAAAATCTATTTTCATATTTTATTTATTTATTTATTTGAGACAGAGTCTCACTCTGTTGCCTGGGCTAGAGTGCCGTGGCGTCAGCCTAGCTCACAGCAACCTCACGCTCTTGGGCTCAAGCAATCCTTCTGCCTCAGCCTCCCGAGTAGCTGGGACTACAGGCATGTGCCACCATGCCCAGCTAATTTTTTCTGTATATTTTTTAGCTGTCCAGCTAATTTATTTCTATTTTTAGTAGAGATGGGATCTCGCTCTTGCTCAGGCTGGTCTTGAAGTCCTGACCTCAAGTGGTCCTGACATTGATTTTATTAAAAATGTAATGGGATTGAGGAGCATACATTGATGTCACAGAATGCAACAAGGACCAAAGCAACACAAAATTTGATTGAATTTAGCTGGATGACTTGCTCTCTCCAAAGGGAGACAACATCTCTCTGCCTTTTCTCTTCCCCTAAATCTCACTCTTTCTCCTCTTTATTTACAGGGGCTATCGTTAACCTTTCCAAATCCCTTCATCTTGTGTACTCTACTTGGCAAAAGAAGAGTTTAAAATAAAACCAGAGACGAGGAGGGCTCAGTAAACCAAAAGCTCTATTCCAAAACCAAGCTCCAAGTGTCTGGGTGAGCCTCAATCTATACTGCTGCTAAAATAATCACAACAGTCAAGGTCAAAATTCTCTCTCATCATCTTTAATGTGATGGGTGGGCGTTGTCAGCTTAGATTGTAAGGTTAATTTAAGGGACAATTGCTTCCTTTATCGTTAGCCACCTCCTGATCAGCAACTCCAAATGTGCACAGGAAAAAAATTAACTCAGAAGCATAAGACTCCTGTTTTTCTGGAAACCTGACAGTTATGGGAGGGAAGTAGCCCCATGGAGACTGAGGTGAGCTGTAGTGACATTGAAAGGACAGATTTACCCAGCTCCACCTGACTGTTGCCATGAAGGTATGCACATGGGATCTCGGGTGGCCAGATATGAGATTTCTCTCTTTTCAGAAATGACTGCCCCTTTTGTGGCAGCACTGTGTATATACCAAGTAAAACTCAGGGCACCAAAATTGTGGCCTCGGCCTTAAAAGTTGAACTTTCACGCAGTCTTCCTTACCCACACTGCACTCCCTCTTCCTGAGATCTCACGGCTCCCGTGGGTTCACTTCTTACCAGCTGTGTCTCCGACCTCTTATCGGAGATTCTGAGTAGGGAGAATATCTAACTTCCCCCTCAGCATCTGGCTGGTATCTCAATCTCACCACCTCTAACTCTGAAGTCATTATCTAGTCTCTCCAGCAAATCTACTCCTCCTCCCCCACAGTGATTCTTACGTTGGTACATTGCATGACCATCTACTTGGTGTGTCAACTAGAAATCTGGGCATTGATGCTTCCCCACAACCAATCAACTTTACACCCTGTCAATAACCAGACATATCTCACTACCCACTTCTCTCTAATCCCACTGCCATTACTCTAGTGCAACTTGCTACCATCTCTTGCCTAGAAAAATTGGACTCATTTTTACTGACACTGGGTTCTAAAGCCAGCACAGAAGGTGAAAATTCTGGTCAAAATGTGTGTGCCAACCCTTGAGCACATTCAACCAGTGAGATACTCAGACTCTGAGACAACAAGCTGTGTAGAAAAGGCTCCTCCTCACTCTGGGGCATCCTCTCTCGTCATTGAGTAGATTCTCCCAGGCTATTTAAAGTATTGTTTCTTGTTCTTCTCTTTGTCTAGCAGATATAATTGAATTTTCAGGAGTCAAGTGTTCACATAATGCATCTCCAAAATGCTACAAACACAGCACCTGAAGTTTCATCTCTCCCTAATTCATTCTCAATTGTGCAGTGACAATGATCTTTGGAAAATGCAAGTCTTTATAATGATTCACTGTTTGAAACATGGCACACCATGGAATCAGTTCTCTGGAAAACTTCTTTGAAAAATTCGCTCTGCGCTGGTTCCAAGTTTTTACTGGGCAGTTACAGAAGCATGTTTACTTTGGGATAATTCACTGGGCTTACAATTTCTGCACTTTACTATTTATGTGTTCCACTTCAACTTAAAAATTAAAACAATATAAAAATAAAATAATACAATCCTATCATGGCTTTTCCTTATTATTAGAATAAATTCAAAATTCTTAGCCCCTTCCTGCCTCTCCAGACTCATTCCCACATCATATTCTACCTCAATGTCTCCAAATCTGATCTTTTAATCATACTGATCTTTTAATTCCTTACTTTATGTATATTAGTCTTGGCATGTGCTAGTTCCTTTTCCTGGAACCCTCTTGCATCCTTGGCTTTCCCCCTGTTTATATCTCAATTCAAATACTATTTTCTCAGGGAGGTCATTCTTAGTATTCTAGGTTGGGTGACCTCTATTGTTACATGCTCTCATAGCCCTTGTATTTCATTCAATACCCTCAAAGCCCTTTAAATGCTTGTTTAATACCTGCTTTTTCTGCTTGAATGCTGACTTCACAAGGGCAAGGATCATAATCACAGTACCTGACATATTGCTTTTAATTCTCCATTTTAATTTGTTTCTGTAGTCACAACATCAACACATGCATTATAAAGTACAAACAGTGGACAGAAGAGAACATAAAAATAGAATTATATAGAGACACCACATTGGAAAACAGGGGTACTCTCTTTAACCTTAAGAAGAAAAGACTGAATGTTAAATAACTCACTGTCATTGCTGCTTTTATAACATTGAGAAGAAAATAGAGATTATCTATGAAAGGGATAAAGTTTTCCATTCCAGATTTGTGACTGATAGGCAGGCTTCACAACCTCAGTCCCCAAATCTCTTCTCGTGTCCTTCTTAACATTCCATTTTTTTGTACAGCAAACTCTCCTGCTTAAAACCTTCCTATGACTTCCTTTTACAACTAGGATAAAATCCAGGCTCTCAACCAGCTTCTCCATGATTTCCTCTGACCTCTCCCCATCCAGACTTCCCTTCATTCATGATGCTCTGGGCTCTAGCCACATTGGTCTTCTTTCTATCCCTATAAAAGTTAAAGGCTTTGCTGTAGCTTCTCCCAGATCTACAAGTGTTGGCACTCTCTCATCATTTATGTCTTATTTCAAGTACCCGCAGAAGGGTCTTTCTTGGCTTCCCCATAGAAGCACCCATTTCTATGCAATAACACTCTCTACTATTTTGGAGCTTTTCTTCTTCAGAAACTTAGCAACACCTGAAATATCGTAACTTATTTATTTGTTTACAAGATTAATGTCTATGTGTCCACATAAGGCAGAGAGTTGTCTACTGTTTATTAAAAATATCCTCAGTGACTAGAATAGTAGTACATAGAAGATGCTTCATTACTATGTTACCCGAGTCATTCTGGATATGCAGGTGCAGGCTAATCAAGCCTTGGAAGTCCTAAAGACTTCAAAGAAGATTCCAAAATGTCAAAGCAAATGTGTGGTTTTCTAAATGTATCTAGTGACCCCTACTGGAATACTTACCAAGGGAACCAAATACAAGTCTTCATTTCTTCCGAATTGCCCTCTCACCTCTTTTCATTGAATGATAAAATATTAGTGTGAGCATGAAATTCGGGATAAGGGACTTCTGAGAGTCCTTCTCCCACCTTAGAGAAACCCCATTACCCTTTCTGCCTGGATGACTGTTCTGCTCCCAGCTCAACAATCTGTACTTTCAGCACAAACCTTAAAGGAGAGTGTTGGAGGTTACAGGAAGCAGAGAACTTTCCCTGATTCCCCTCCAAATCTGATTGCATACATGGCTGCCTATCTCTGTACATATGTATGAAATAAGGGAATTCATCCAGACAGCATAGATGGATGAAGATACATCCCATGGACATATTTCATATGGTTCCATTTATTTCACCTCTCTTGAATCAAGGAGCAATTTTGAAAACGGTATTTGCCACCAAGAAGCAAAGAACTGGCAAAAAGTATCTTCATGTTGAAAATAACAGGATCAAAAAAGTAAGTGTATGATGAGGGTCATCAGGAGATGCTGTGTTGCCGAGATTGTGGGTACTTGCCACAAAACATCAGATAGGAACCAAAGACCAGGAATTCCAAAAAATTAAAACAATACGAGTCGGAATGTGTGAAACAACCAAGATGTGATATGATTAAACTTTAGAAAACTGTTTTATTTATCCTATGTATGATGTGTATGTATGCATACACGTTTACTGCAGAAAATTTGTAGAACACAAGTAAACAAAAATACTACACAAATATTAATATTAATCATAATGATTACCTCTTAAAGGAAACCGTTGGAGGAGTTTTACGATGTAGACTCTCAGCCTTTTGTTTATGTTTATTCCACTTTTCTAGTTACATATACTTCATGAATAGAAGTCTATTTGTACCTGTTTACAAAACTGAGTCGTACTATTTATTTTACTTTACCTCCTACTTATTTGCATTTATTTAGTATGCTATGAAAGATTTTCATTTATCTAAGGTCATTTTACTTGAAAGTATTTTAGGTAATTAACATTTGAGCAGGTAATATATACACGTGGTACAATATTCAAAAAAATTAAAGAAAAATCAGCCTCCTTTTCACCCCTTTTCTCTCCAGGGTAACCACTGCCATTGAGGAGGCATTGACTAGACCACCATACGTGTTATAAATAAGGCTGCGAGTTCTAAAGTGGTTGGCACAGTACCCGGCACTATGTTAAGTCCTTTGTATAGATTATCTCATCCCATTTTAAGAAGAAAACCAAAACTTAGTTAGAAATTAGCTCAAGGTTACATAGCTGACAAGTGGCCAACTGGACTTGACCCCTTGGGTGCCTAATTCACAACCGAGCACTTGATGCCTGGCACATACTGTAAATAAATAAATCAGTCTCCTGGTGTAAGTTGGATGATGTGAATCAGCTCTGCGATGGCCTGTGCAACACTGGGCAAACCAATTTCAGGGTTGCTGAGACCGAACCCTGCAAACTGGAAGCTGTGTCATCACCCTGTCATCCCGTTCTCATGCCAGTCAACGTGTCCTTCCGTTTGGTTTTATTGGAATTTGTATTTGCAGCACTCTCAAAGGTTATATCAACACAAGCAAATTATTTTATAAAGGAGACTGTCACTTTGAAACTTTGGCTCATATTCTTACTAGGTTAGTACTTGATTTTCTTTGATTGGCCATTTAGTCTTTTTCTCACAACTCAGACGAATGGATAATGAACTAATTACTTAAATTTACTTTTATATACAAAGATAAGAATTGGATATGTCACAAAATCATGGAAGAAGTATTTATTTACTTACAGAGATAAGGTCTTGCTATGTTGCCCAGGCTGGCCTCAAACTTCTGGGCTCAAGTAATCCTCCTGCCTCAGCCTCCCAAGTAGCCAGGACTATAGGCTTCAGCCACCATACTTGGCTTATATATTCAATCTACTTGATCCACATAGATTTATTAATATCACATAATGAAATATTTTTTTGCCTATCTTGAGTCATTAAAATAAGCCTAAGTCAGTAAGACCAACTGTATAGAAAATGGTTCAAGACCTAATAAATGTCTTTAAAATAGAATTTCTTTATGACAATTCTGACTTTATTTCTAATGTGAAGGATATTTTGTGTGAACTTCAGCTAAATCTGTAAGGTAAGATGGTTCAAAATTAAGCAGGCTTGTGAATGTCTTATGCCTTTTAGGAACAAAATAGAGTGTGTGTGTGGTATGTACATACATGCATAGAAACACACGGAAAAGCAAATATATGGCATTTATCTGCAATGGAATCCTGATGATATTTAATCAATAGAACCTAATTTCTTTTGTAATTTTCTTCCCATAATTGAACATTTTTACATCCATTGAATTATTCTTTATCAATTTGATAATATTTGAGGTAAATGTACAAACATCATTGAAATTAATTCCTCCTACCCCTTTAAAATTATGGGCTGCTTATCATTGATCCATCAAAATCACATTCCTTATATACTATACCTGAAGACATACTGAGAGTTATGCTTTTTCATAGGGAAAATTTTAATAAAAGTAATTAAGAAAAGGGGGATCAGGATCTATGCCTATCATCACAATTCTATTTGTAGGTAAAATAACTAGAAACTTTTTTTAAAAAAGCTCTAGAAATAAGAAAGAAAACTACTTAGGAAATTGAAATAGATTGGAAACATAGAAATGTGTCCAAATCAATTCTATGTATAATCTAAAGAGATCTGCAAACTTTGTGAGTAATATTGGATTACTTTGGAAACGATGAAATAACCATTGGTGACCATGAGTCTGGGAGTTTGGTCAAAAGGACAAGGGCTAAAAGGCTGAACTTGTGTCATGCTCAGCTTATTCCAGAAGGTGCCTGCCTACACCCTGAGCCACGGATTTCACTGTTGACTGCTCTGGTTGTTTGGGTAGATATTGATTGGATAGATATTGTCCTCACCAGACCTGCCCAGAAAGACTGGAAAGAGGACCTGAGAATTCCTTCTTCGACCAGGAATTCACTGGGAGGCACATAAGATTTCACTCTGCTAGTTTATTCCTACAAGAAGTTACCAAAGCCTGATAAATTTTGCAACTCTAAGTGTACCTCTCCTGGGATTACAACTAATTAAAACAGGGATTCAAAGAAGTCTCTGAGGACAGGAAAAAGAATGCTCCGTGGCCGATCCCTGTCTGTGACATCCGTGAGTGGGCTTCCCCAGTGGGAAGTTGCAGAACTTCCCGTGGAGAATTTACTGCTCTTTGAAGTTTCTTGGGAGGTGACCAATAAAGGTTTGTACTGCTCCTGAAGGTAGATATTTGCCAGATTACTGAAGAATATAGACTAAGATTTCACAGATGACTTTCTAGTGATTATGAATTACCAGTCAGTGAGGAAAGCATTTAAATGAAATTTGAATTCAGCCTGCATTCAACCTTTTCGATTTTAACAGGCAGTGAAAACAGCATTGTGTATATGTTGAAAAGGGAGAAGGTTGCAAATATTAGTCATTGTCAGGGAATGTACAATTAAATTAAGATTAAATAGAAATAAAAAGTTAACATTTATGTTTTGCATTTTATGATTTTTCTCAGCAAAAAAAGCATAATCAAGTGCTTTATTTAGGAAGAACTGTCTGTGATCAGAAACAATTAGAAACATTAACTCTATACACTGTTAGTGATTATATGAAATATTTAATGTTTCTAATAATTCAAGATTGGGTTGGAATTAAAGTTTTAATTTAGAAGCTGCTCAGAAGGCACAATATTGCACTCCTATTCAGAAGAATGAAAGTAGTTTTTCCTTCAATGCTATGCATATCTAGAAATTATGAAATAAGTAAAGAAATCAAATTGATAAAATTAAACCAATTTTCTAATAATGTATGACCTCATTTGTGCTGGGTGGGAGAATGCAAGGTAGAGAATTGCAAATTAAATGACTTTAATAATAAAGGCATCCGTAAAATTATAGAAACAATTCCTTGTGGATTGATATTCTCTAGTTTAAAAGTGTCAAGACTATTGAGGGAACATTAGCAAAGAAAGATAATGATTTCGAAGGCTGAGTTCATCAAGATCGTGAAGGATCAGGCCACATGATGCTAGGTAAATGGCAGTGATAACCTGTGTAATTTAAAGGATCTGAGCTCATAACATGTGACGTGATATATTGCATGTTTATTTTTAATTTTATTATTACTTGTTTATTACAGTAATTTAAAGGCTCTGAAATGATATTAATAACATGAATGTGATACATTACTTTTGGCTAATAAGGGCCAGCACAATCTCGAAATGAGAGAATTACATGTAGCATCTGTTCTAGTTTTCACCTTCTTTTAATTGTTCAAAGTTCTCATGTGTATGCATTCATAAAATTCAAAAAATCAAAATTAAAAAGCAATCCTGCCTATGTAGAAGTGGACAGAAGCACATCAGAGAGCAAAGCACAGCCTTCCTCTCTGTAGTTTAGTGAGGAGGAGGCACGGAGGACACAAACCGCCTTATACAGGAGTGAAATGTTTTATAAGCACCTGTTTCTGATGTTCTTTGTCTAGTCACAGATTTTTCCAGTACAGTTTTTAAATATGGTCAAAGTTCCTGGGAACAGAGCCATCTCTACTACACGTGAATCCCAGAGTGTGTCTTGAAATAAAGGTTTTCTGTACAGAGTAGGCAAGAACTCAAGGATATAGCTTGTTGGTGGAAAAAATTGAAGGGAACTCTTTAGCCCCAGGAATCAGTCCAGAAGACCTGTGCACAAGTTGCCGCACCTGAGCAGAGCCCCTTCTTCCTTCCTTTCTCTCCATTTAACAAACACTATCGGAGCATTGTCTCCTGTGTGCTGGGAAGGTGCTCACGAAACTAAGTTATCCCGTAGATATTATATCCCAGTGACATATGTGCTGATCTCAGGGCCTAGAACAGTGCCTGGTACAGAGAAAATACTTAGTGGATTTTTTTTTAAAATGAAAAATGAATACATTTATTTTTTAACTCCTATGCTACCTTTAGTACTTATTTTAGTACTTATTTTCTATCATTTTCCCTTTAAGGGGAAGGGTTTTTTTTTTTTTTTCAGTGAAGAGGGACCCACAATGTGATTTACCAAAGTTGACATCATCTTCAGCATATCTTTATTGTAATTTTTATCACAGTCTGATTTTGTTAGAGATTTTTATATAGATGAACAATTATTGTGTTAACCCCCGACGATTCATTGCCATTATAGTTTCTTCAAATTTAATGACCTTGACCTTTTACTTCCCTGCAGTTTATAGCAGTGATATGAGGCATCTCGAATTCAACTCCTGCATTTCATAATGGATACATAGGGGCATCACACCTGATCCGGCAAATGGTAGAGTTAGGGCCAGGATTTGGGTCTCAAGTCCAATTCTCTTTTTGACTACCACATATGAATTAAATATTAAAACCTCCATTGTCTAAGGAAACGTCCTGTAGATGAAAGAACACAGAACTTGCAGTCAAAAAAGGCCATGGATCTCAGAAACTTGGGGGAAAAAATCCCTTAAACTACTGTAATATCATTTTTTTTTTTTTTTTTTTGAGACAAAGTCTCACTCTGTTGCCCGGGCTAGAGTGAGTGCCGTGGTGTCAGCCTAGCTCACAGCAACCTCAAACTCCTGGGCTCAAGCAATTCTCTGCCTCAGCCTCCCAAGTGGCTGGGACTACAGGCATGTGCCACCATGCCCGGCTAATTTTTTCTATATATTTTTAGTTGGACAATTAATTTCTTTCTATTTTTAGTAGAGACAGGGTCTCGCTCTTGCTCAGGTTGGTTTCGAACTCCTGACCTTGAGCAATCTGCCTGCCTCGGCCTCCCAGAGTGCTAGGATTACAGGCGTGAGCCACCGCGCCCGGCTGTAATATCATTTCTTTCATGAATAAAATGAATGTCGTACTCTCCAGCCATCTTACAATGTTTTGTGGCAAACAAGGAAACGTATTCATATCCAAGAAGACAAACAATGTTTTAGGAAGGAAAAAAAATCTCTCACTGCCAGAATTTTGCCCATGAACAATGGAAATGTGAAAAATATAACAAATAAGGAAGTCACGGTTAAATTTTTGGACATTAATTCTCAGACCTCAAAATAACCCTTTCCAGTTTGTAATTATTAATTAAGTAATTTAGTGCTTTTATTCATTCATCCATTTTATTATTCAATAAAGATTCATCAAGTGTCTCCCTGTTAGGTGTCAGGCCCCAAGAGACTAGGACGATAGAGTTCAAGAATACAGATTCTGTTCGAGACCAGCCTAAGCAAGAGCGAGACCCCGTCTCTACTAAAAATAGAAAGAAATTAATCGGACAACTAAAAATATATAGAAAAAAAATCAGCCGGGCATGGTGGCGCATGCCTGTAGTCCCAGCTACTCGGGAGGCTGAGGCAGGAGGATCGCCTGAGCCCAGGAGTTTGAGGTTGCTGTGAGCTAGGCTGACGCCACGG
>CAUYRT010075033.1:0-46799 GCA_963574885.1 Lepilemur ruficaudatus
CAGCAGGCGTGACCCACTCCTCCCCATCTGTCAGGGTGAATCCTCTGCCACTTCCGGTCAGAGCTTACAGCCTGCTTATTAGGTAAATTAGACGCGACACCTTTCCAAAGACACCCTGGCTCCAAAGACAGCCGTAACATCTGTGAGGGCTGCAGCTTGCCAGGGATTTGGGAATCTACCAGTTCCCACTAGCCTCTGGTGCCAGTGGGGTGGGGATAGGGAGCCCCAGAAGTCTCTGGTCATTCCTCTCTGGGATCACTGGCTGGCTCCTGTGGTCCTCTCTGGGTCAGATTGCCAGATGGAATATAGGACACCCCGTTAAATTTGAATTTCAGACAAACACCGAATACTTTTTCAATATACACATGTTCCACGTAATATCTGGGATATGCCTAGCTGAAAAAAGTATTTGGTATTTATCTGAAATTCAAATTTTACTAGGCATGCTGTCTGTTTTTCCCCTAAATCTGCAACCCTATCTCTGGGGCATGCGGTAGCATGAGAAGAGGAGGAGGGTCCAGGTGTCCGAAGGAGCAGGAGCTGGCCTTGGTTGGGCCCCGCTCTCTGTGTGCCCTGGCACCGCACCCTGGCACCGTGGCTCCGCTCTGGGCCTCCCGCATCTGAGGCGAGGCTGCCCAAGGACCCGCTGGAGGCCACATCCCAGAGGGAGGCTCTGCCGGAGGAACAGGGCACTGCTGCCAACTCAAAGTTGTTTGCGCCACACACGCCCCCCGGGGCACAGGCCCCTTCCTGCTTCACATCCTGGACAGGAGGACCCAGAACAACAGCACCTTCCCCCCGCGGCGCTGAAACTCGGTCCCGTCCGGCCAGGACCCAGGAGGCGGATCTCTCCCGCTACCAGAGGGCCCTCGAGCAGGTGTGGGGCTTGTCCAACGTCACACGGTGAGCAGGTAGACCTAGAACATGGCCTCTGGACATCTCATTCCGATTCCTCCCTCCCTCCGTGCTACCTTTCTGCGCCATCAGGAGAGAAGCAGCTATGGTCGGCGCAACTGTGACCCAGCCCCGCAAACTTACAGGTCTCAAATTCGACCTCTCATCCTCCCCTCAAACCTCGTCTGTGTGAACTAGAAATCCGGGAATCATCCGGGGTATATTAGTCTGCTAGGGCTGCGGTGACGAATACCACAGACTGGGAAGTTAAAACAACAGAAATTGGTTTTCTCATTGTTCTGGAGCCTGGACGTCCGAGATGAATGTGTTGGGAGGGTTGGTTCCTCCCGAGGCCTCTCTTCTTGGCTTGCACAAGGCCTCCTCCTCTCTGTGTCCTCATGTCCTCACGTGGCTTGTTTCTCTGTGCATGTGCACCCCTGGGGTCTCTCTGTGCTCAAATTTCCTCCACTTCTAAGGACACCAGTCAGATAGGATTAGAGCCCACCCCAATAGCCTCATTTTAATTTAATCACCTCTCTTTAAAGGCCCTGTCTCCAAATAGAGTCACATTCTGAGGCATGGGGTTAGGACTTCAACAAGTGAACTTTGGAGGGATGCAGTCCAGCCCATAATACTGGGTATCCTTCCTCTGCCCCTTTTCCTGTGAATCACTAAGCCCTGTTCAAGTCACTGCCTCTGTAGCTCTTGAATTGGTTGTGTCCTTCATTGCTACCTGAGCCAGGCGGCCTTCACCTGCCACCAGAGTCCTGCGCCCAGCTCCCAACTGGTCTCCTGCCTCCGCTGCCAGCCCCTCTGCAATCCTGTCTGCACCCAGCACGGACAAAACAGAGATCCACTCGTGCTGGTCTTTACTTGCCGTCTTGTTAATCCGTCACTGGCTTCTTACTTTTAGTATCAGAATTGGTCTGCTGATGGCCAAATTGGCCTGCTGATGGCTTACAAACCTCTGCGACCTAGCCCTGTGCACCTTCCTGCACTAGTCCCTCCCCTGGGGACCCAGACCTGACCTTCTCCACTCCTTCCATGAATTGGGTGTTTTCTTGCTTCAGGGCTTCGCACATGCTGTTTCCTCTGCCTGCCTCACTCCTCCCACCCTGTCTTCCTGGGCTAACCCCTACCTGTCCTACCTGTCCCTCAGGCCTCCACCTGGGCTCTGTTTTCTCTAGGAAGCCACCCCTCATCCCTGTCAACCCTCAGAGTCTGACGTAGGGGCTCCCCCCGGGCACCCTGGAACAGTTTGCATTGCAATGATTTCTGGGCGAGTCTGTCTCTCTTGTTGGCCTGTGGCCTCTGTGAAGGCAGAGCCATAGTCACCGCTCTAGCTATAAGAACCAGGTCCTGGCACATACAGGGGCTCACTAAGTATGAGCTGTAATATTCACTATTAGATTTCTAGGAGACATCAGACTGCAAGCACTGAGGGGCAAAAGGCGTGGAAGGGAGGGGCCGGTGGCAGGTCTTCAGTTCTAGCCTCACAGAACCGGCAATCATGTGTTGCTGTATAGCAGGGTCGATGCTCAGGCGCCACCCCAGAGATCCTGACTCTTTAGTCTGAGGTGGGCCTGAGCACGGCGACTTTCTAAACCTTCTCCGATATTCTAACATGCAGGTGGGATTGAGAGACCCTGAGCAGGCCCTAAGTCAGAGGACAGGGCCTCAGCTCAGTGGATCCTTGCCGACTGCTGGAAGGATGGGGTCCCCAGACGTCCACCCCTGTGCCCAGCTTCCCTTCCTCAGGGCTGAGGACGGACATCCTCCTCCCCGCTTTACATGTCCTTCCCATGGAACCAGTCAAGCAGCCCCCCATGGGCTCTGCAGGGAGCCAGCCACGCCCAGAGGGAGGAGCAGGGACTGGGGTCCTGGGTGTCCTGTCAGAGCTGGCCCCACGGGAGTTCAGTTGGTTCAACAAATATTTGTTGAGCGCCCAGGCTAGGCCAGGTACTTTGCCAATGACTGGAGAGACAGAGGTGAATCCGGTGACTAAGTCTGGTTGCCAATCAGCCCCATGTCCAGCCTCTGGCTGGGGTTCAAAGGAAAGCTGGATGGGGTGCACAAGTGCCACCAGCTGTTGGAAGCCACCTCTGCTACCACCTAAGAAAAGGGGAAGGTGTCATCATGTCCCCAGCCCAGCTGCCCTCCTTGTATCCTATGGCCCAGTGTGGCCAGAGCTGTTGCATCAGCATCCCCTGGGATACCTGTCAAAATTACAGGTTCCTGGGCCCCACCCTGGAGATCTGATTCAGAAGGTCTAGTGCAATGCCCAGTAATCTGCATTTGCAGCAAGCTCCCTAAGGGATTCTGCCTCAACACGTTGCTGATGGCTCCAGTGTGCAGCTGCCTTTAAGAACCACAGCAACCTAACTTCCCAGGTGTGTTTAATGCATTTTGGAAGAAGGAGGTGAGTGAACAGCACAGCTTCCTGGGCTCAGGAGGCTTAGCCACACCTGGCTGTAACTGACTCGCTTCACAATCATCTCCCAGCATTCTTCGAGCACTGGCCTGGGCAATTTGCTTAATCCTCACCTCACCTGGTAAAGCTGGTATCATCCCCACTTCATCGCCCAGAAAAGGTCAAGTTACTTCCCAGGGTCATAGAGCAAAAATGACTAAGTCAGGTTTTGGGTCTGAAGCCGCTCACAGACCCTGGTGGGGACTAACTGTGCAATCCCCACCCCAGCTCTGGAGGAACAAAATCGACGCACCGGGAGAGGAAAAGCAAAGTGCTCGGCAGGGGCGGAGAGAGAGTGAGTCACGCTTCGTGGAGGGCAGGCTCCAAAGGAGGTGGCAGCACTTGAGCCCTGGGCCTGCTTGATAAATTCAATTTTGGCATCGGAGAAGGAAGGGGAGCGTAGCAGGCAGAGGACACACAAGAGGCGCATTCCTGAGGTGGGGAGACATGCAGCAGGAGGAGCGGGTGGTCTGATGTGGTCACGGCGTAGGGTTACAGAAGGACTCCACGGTGATGGCACAGGCCAGGGCAGCTGGGGCCCCTTTACTGGGTGGGCACCCAGAAAGAGCCAGGAGAGTCTGCATGGGGGACTAACAAGGCCAAGCCGGCTTTACGGAGGTAACTCTGGGGACAGCGGGCTGGGCGGATCAGAGTGCTGGGAGCTGGGCTAGGAGATGGCCAGACTGGGCAGGCATGACGGTGAGTCACTCTGCTCCTCTAGGTCGGTCTATCATCTCTAGGAGGGAGATCATTGTCCCTCCATCTGTCCCAGGCTGTGGCGAAGATGAAAAAAAAAGGGAGATGGGAGAGTGTTAGTGATCCCCAGGGGGACAGAGGGAGGCCTTTGCAGGTAAGAGTCAGAACTGGGGGTTCAGGGCCGTGTGATAGTGATGTGCCCTGGCTGGCGACCCCGGCGGCATGGCTACAAGACACCGGGCATCCAGGGAAGATATAGGCCGAGTATAGGAAGAGTTTAGTTTCCAGGAGGCCTCTGCATCTGCACCCAAACTGAGAGACAGACAGACAGACAGACCCCCTTCAAGCCTTTCTGAAGCAGAACTTAGCTGCTTCCCCATCTGAACGAGGCCCAGTAGACAGAATCCTGTTTTTTGTCCTGAGTCAGTATCTCACGGAGGATTTCTCAGCACCAGCCTCTTCTCCAGGGTGGAGGTGACAGTGGGAGCTCGAGTGACAGGCACGTCCTGGCCCAGAGGGTCTCTAAGGGTGTCCAGTCCAAATTCCTGCCTCAGTGAGCATCGCTGCTGTGGTGTCCCCTGAGAGAGGGCTGCCAAGCCCCCGCCTCACCCACCCCACCCCTGCCCGAGTCTCAGTCGTTCTAGTCCTGCCCCACATGGGGCCAGTGCGTGACCCAGGTTAGCACTTTGAAGCCTCACAGCTGTAGGAAGTGAGTTTTTCAATCCTAATGTTCCTGGGTGAGGAAAGTGAGCCTCAAAGAGTCTACACAACCAGCACGCAGAAAAGCTGGGATCCACGCCCAGGCTTGGCACGCTGAGGGCTAGGCCTGTCCACGCTGCATCGTGCATCCCTCAGACGGGGGCTGGGGTGTCCTCTACAGCCCAAACCTCTGGAGGTCAGGACACTAGGAAGCGAGTTACATGAGGCAAGGTGTGCGTGGGTGAGCTCACCAGGGAAGTGCTTCCCGGAGGAGGTGGTGTGACTCTGGAGGGCAGAGGCCAGTGTGGAGGCCTGGGCTCGCTCAGTTCCCAAGAGAAGGGCTTTTCCAGAGACACGGTCCAGACCCAGGCCTGGGCCTGAGGATGTGAGTGCCGTTCATTGCCTTCCACTGGGACCTCCTGGGGCGAGGGGACAGTGACTGCATGCTGGGCTGGGGGAGGGGCTGAGAGGCTGGGCTCCTTCTCGGTCTGTGGGTGTTTGGTCCTCACCTGTCTGGAAGAACACACCCTGTCTTGAGACCTTTGATGTCTGTATAAGCCACTTGTTCTCAGAATATACTGATGTGGCCTTCCCCTCAGCAGCCAGGGTTGGGTTCAACAATTCACGCTGCTCCAGGGCACGCTGGCTTCATGGTGGAAACTTTCCCATTTGGTGGAGAGACCACACCTTTGTTTTACATTCGGGTAACCAAAGAGCCCATTCAGCCATGTCCCCCAACAAAAGGCTGTAGCATGACCTTGGCTGTGAAATAATCTGGCTTTCTTTTCTTTTCTCCCTCTGGTTCCTCTTCTTTTTTTTTTTTCCCTAACCCTCCTACCTTCTTCCACCCTCCCCAGTTCCAAGTGAAGCAACCATTGTAAAGATCTCTCTCCACCAGAGCCATCGCCGTGCACGGGCCCACCAGCTTCCCCCTGTATGGGTGACAAAGGACTCCCCCTCTCCAGGGTCCCCATTCCCTCAGCCGCAGCCCATTCACCTCCCCCACCAGCTGGGGCCGGAAATTATTATTTTTCGTTTTTGCTTTTTGGACCTCATCTAACTTTTTCCTTAAATCAAAGCTACACATGAGCATAGATTTCGCAAAGATTTCTCCAAAGTTAGTCATGAGCAACTGCAGCCCTGATCCGGCTCCAGGGGTGGCCTCTTTCAACTCTTGAAACTGATGCTTTGGAACATTCACTTTCATATCTCTAAATAACACCTCAGATGGTTTCTTCTTGATATTTACAGTTTTAGGCATTTTTTTCTTAATTTCCTGCCCTGGGAGGGGAGGAGGCCTTTCAGCTCTGCTGCAACTCGCTCACCCCCTGCCTCCACCTTCCTGATACAGGAATACCTCGACGGTAATTTGGGTTATGTCATTATTCAGGCTCGACCTTTTTTAACCATGTAAACACTATGGCCAGCCGAGCCATGTGGTGGACTAGGGTTATGTTTCCCACCTCTCCTTTAAATCTGGGTAGCAACCAGCTCCGGCAGCGCCGAGCCTCATGGCCTAGTGCTATTTGGCCCGCCTGACCCTGGCCACTGACATCACCAAACCAAACCGTCAGCTCCTTCCTGAGAAACGCCTGTGGTCAGGCTAATGGTAACTTTACCAAGAAGACCTGGCCCAAAAAATCACTGGTACCTTCTTGCTGTATGTGTCACGCAGAGGCCACCGATTGGACACTCTGAGGTGGATTCCGAGTCAGAGTAAGCGGTTTTGAATTCAGCCTCCGCCTCTGTGGCTGTGTGACCTTCAGCGAGTTACACATCCCCTTTGAGCTTCAGGTTCCTTATTTGTTAAATGGAATTAAAGGATGGAACCACCTACTTCACGGGACTGATTGGGACGAAAAGAGAGGATAGGTGTAATGCGCTTAGCACGTGGAAAGGACAACAAACGGTGGGCGCTGTTACACTGCTGGGTTTATTGTCAGTAGTAGGGGCTCTTTAGCGAGTATCCCAGAATGAAGAGACAGCGTGCTCCAGAAACATTCCGGACTTTCAAAGTGGCTTAACAGTCACATGCCCCATCTCCCGAAGAGCCCAGCACATCTCTGAGGGGCAGAGTTGGAGCCTAACACCGTGTAGGGCTCACCAGGCCCTGCAGGATGGAGGTGTGGACTGGCAGGATCCCCAGACGCAGGAAAGGGGCTGGTCTTTCCCACTCCATCTCATTCCCGTTTCCACGGCGTCTCACTCCACTAATTCAGATTGTATTTGGGGCATCATCCTGACACATGTTAGCCTCAGCTTCCTCTGGTTGCTCCTAGAAGGTTGACCATCTGACCGTTTCTAGTTTCTTTCTTGTTTATCTGGGGAGGCTGTAAATCAGATATAATATGTCCTCATTTTAAGAAATTCAAACAATACAGAAATGTATAAAAGAAAAAAATAGGCCAGGTGCAATGGCTCACGCCTGTAATCATAGCACTTTGGGGAGGCTAAGGTGGGAGGATCACTGGAGCCCAAGAGTTTGAGACCAGCCTGGGCAACATAGCAAGACCCTGTTTCTTAAAAATAAATAAATAAGTAAAAGTCTTCTTTCTACCCTAAAGGTGAGTGCTGTTGACAGTTTGCTGTGATTTTCTTTTCTATAGTTCAAAATGTGTGTTTGTTTGCATATGTACATGCATGTGTCTGTGGTATTAGTTCATACACTATATTCAGTTACACTATATGAATACAAAGTGCATATGGTAATAAAATGAGATCACACCGTGCCTTCAGTTCTGCGACTTGCTTTTTCCTACAGTAACATATGATGGACCACATTCCAGTTCGATCTAGGTGCCCTGGCAGCATGCTGTGGATGTTTTTGTGGGTTGCTTTCCATTTTTACCCAGAAAAGCAATCTTGTGATGAACACGCTCTTGCGTATATCTTTTCGAATCTGTGCTAATATTTTATAGAACAGAGTCCTAGAAAGTAGGTTTCTGCAGAGTGAAGATGAGGACAACGGTTCAGGAGTGACTCCTCTGTGCCCTCTAGGCCCTCAGCCCCCACTCCAGGAAAATGACCCTCCCAGGTCCCCTACCTCCCCCTCCCCCCAGCTCGCCACCCCTCCCAGGACACATCTAATGGGGCGGGGCTGAGGCAACCCAAACGTCTGGTGCACGCGTGTGGCTGAAATCATCGAAACTTCCTTTGCTGTTGGTTCTCACGCAAGACAAAACGGATTCAGCCGTTTGGGATTTTAGGGTACACATGGGGTTTAGCCCAGGCCCGAGCCTGTGTCGTGCCTTCACCTTGTATGAGGCGAAAACTGCCTGCAGATGAGAAATGACTACTTTTCCTGCCTTTGGCCTTTCCACAGGGCTCCCAGTTTCAGAAAATGAAGAAACCGAAACCCAGAGAGGGAAGTGGCCTGCTCAGGGCCTGCCCCTGGCCGCCGGGTCAGGCTGGGTTTCTGGACACAAGGGAGGTGGGGACAGGGGTGAGGAGGTGGAAGTGGGTCACAGAGGTGGCCTACAGGAGCCACGCACAGGAGGAGCCGGAGGCAGCATCATTTCCATTTCCCAGACTGTCAGACTCCTAAACCTCCCTGTCCTTCCCCCCTTGACCTCTTTCAAAGTCTGAGATCCGGGCTGCAGCTCTCAGGTTTGAGGTCACCAACAGCTCCCCTCCGAGTGCAATTCCATGAAGACTCTTCTTCCAGGAGGGCCCAAACCTGAAGTCCCCCTCCTGAGGCTGCAGGCCTGGCCTCCCCTCCACACACAGCCAGTGAGACTCACAGGCAGCTGGACGGGTCCCCATGTCCAACAGGGTTGGAACTGTGGACCTCTGGCCTCCACACTGCTTGGTGGGCAAACCTGGGGACTTTGCAAAGATCACATAGGATCCGAGTGGTGGGAAGAACCCTCGTTCCTTCCTTCCCCACCTCTTGTAGCCAGCAGAACAGCCTGTCCTCTGGGGAAAGGAGCCAAGGTCCCTCTGGAGCGACCTACAGGGCTGGGGCTAAGGGGACACCCACCTGGGCTCCCACCCAAGTCCACCCTCGGAGCCACGCAGCGGGAGACTTCCTGGACAGGGCTTTCCTCCTGGGGACTCCAACCTCCCTCTAAAACCCAGCCTGGTTGCTGGGCACCGGTGACAAAGCACTCCCCACAGGCCCAGCCCTTGCCAGGGACCAGGAAGATGATTCCCCAGGGAGAAGCCCCATTCCCCAAGGCCAGCTCAGGGGGCTGGGGCCAGCTTCGTGTGGCTGGCGGTGTGGTTTTGTGTTTGGAACAATTGTCGGGAAATGTGGACGCCTCCCTGGGCCTAGGGCCTGCTTCCTTCTCTCACACCTTTGGAAAGGTTGGCCTCCCCAGGCAAGGAGGGAACCCTGGGAAGAGCCTTTGGAAGGAGGGGAGGGTCCAGCAGCCACCACACCCAGCTCACCCCCAGCTTCAAGGCCCAGCTCCACCCATCTCTGCCTATTTTGGGCACGATTCACGCCCCCCTGGGCTGGCCCGGGCACCTCTTTGCCTTGAAGCATGTGCGCCTGCCCTTCCCCAGGCTGTTCTGTAATTGCATAATCCTTATTATTTTTTTTCCCTGATAACAAAAGCAGAACAGGCTTATTATTTATAAAAAATTACCAGAATGTCTAAACTAGAGGTGAAAGCCAGCCCCCATCCCAGTCCCAGATATACAGTGTGGTATGACAGGCTCAAACTACACAGGCTGATCTGCAATTCACTTCTCCAAGGTGGTTCTTTGAAACCAAAACTGATCATGTCACTGCCACGTCCGAATGACTCCAGTGGCTTCCTACAGCTCTCAGATAAAGAGCACTTTCCGCAGGTTGGCTGTGGGACCATGCCCGCCTCTCTGCCCTAGAGCCTCCCCGCTCCCAATCACACTGCCTTCTCTCAGGCCCTTGTCTTTCTGTCCTCCCTTCCTCCCTCCCTCCTCTGCTTTCTTCTCTCCTTCTCCCCACCCCCTCTTTTTACCTTCTGTCTTTGCATGGGCTGAATCCCAGTTCCCATCTGGAATGCTGTTCACCTGGCAAACTTCACTCCTCTTTCAGATCCCAAGTTACTTCTTCAGAGAAGTTTTGCTTCCCAAGACCATCCAATTCAAGACCAACCAATTCAAGGAGGGGAGGCTCTTTTTTGTTCACTATTCTCTCCCAGTGTCTGGCACGTGGTGGATGTTCAATAAATACTTGTTGGATGAATGGACGTGGTAGGTACTAATTATCTGATTGCTTCCATGAGCCAGCACAATGCTGGGTATGGGAGAACCCAGTGGAACAATAAAACAAGGGCAGATTCTGAAAGGCTGGGGGCTAGCAGGCCAGGGATGAGGCAGGTGGCAGTTTGGGTAAGGGTTAGAATATCATTTCAAAGGGCTACAGGGGCATAAGTTTGAGGTACCTTTGTGACGTGGTTAAGTCATTGCCTGATGGTCTTTAATTTCTCTGTTAAACACAGACCCTGGAGAGAGGGACCTTTGCTTCCACTTTTTGTCCCTCTCTCCCTGGACTCCTTGGCCTCCATCTTAGCATTTAGATCAGGCCAGAGGTCTACGAAATGTGTGTTAAAGGGTTGGACGGATGGATAGATGGATGGATGGATTGGATGTATGAAGGCATTGGATAGATGGATTGGATGGATGGATTGACAAGTGGATTGGATGGATAGAATGATAGGTGGATTGGATGGGTGGGTGGACAGATGGATGGATTGGATGGATGGATAGATTGAATGGATTGAAGGATGGATGAATGAAAGAGCTAAGAGCTTAAAAAGCTGGCAGGGCCTCAGAGATCCTTTATTCACTCTCTGATTTTTAAAATGAGGAACCTGAAGTCTAAGAGAGGTGGAGAACACCTTTAGTCACTTCCTCTCTTTGAGAACTTGTATTGAATTCTTCTCCTCAGTCTATAAACGTGTTGAAATAGCCTCGACCCCAAACAAAACAAAGCACCTCTTTCCATCTTCCCTACAATCTTTCCTGTGAGCTATGACTTCCCCCTTTCCTTTCACTGCCCACCTCCTTGAATGTCTTGTAGAACTCACTCACTGGACTTCCTTGTCTCCCACCACCCCTGACCTTCTGGCTTCCATCCACATCACCATGGCAACAGCTCCTAAGTTGCCACCTGCCAGGGACCTTGTAGGCCTTGACCCCATCCTTGGCCCCAGGCAGTGTTTGGCACTGTCACCAAATCTCCTTCCCTGAAACACTGAGGCACTGCTCTGCGCAGGGGCCACTGTCTTCCTGTCCAGAAGGCTGTTCTCTTCTGGAATCTTTAATGGCATCTCTTCCTCCCAGCACCTTCAACCATAGTTCTAATCTCACCCTCTCTTTGCTCTCATTCTGTTTTCTATCGATATTACTGAGTGCCTCTGGGTGCCAGGCACTGTGCTGGGCTCCTGGCTGCATCGCCTTGTGTAACCCTCACACTGACCCTCTGATATAGGTGTATCAGTATCATCTGTACTTTACAGGTGGAGAAGCTGAGACCCAGTGAAGGTGAGTAAATTGCCCATCGCCTCACAGCTGACAAGGCACATATTTGGGATTGGACTGAAATCTTGCTATTTCCACGTCTGTGCTCTTAGTCACGAAGCCGCCGCACCTTTCTCTTGGCAGTCCCATCCACGCTTGGGCTTCACAGCTCTTCTCCTGGCTCCCACGTTAATATTTTCAGAGGTGACCTCCCTCTGGAACTCTAGATTTGCTCTTCCAAAGTCCTGATGAAATTTTTTCTTAGATATCCTTCCAAAATCTCAAAGTCAGATTCCTCAGGTTTTTGCCAGGCTGATCTTTTCAGTCTGTGCTCAAATGCCTGCAAGTGGCTCCCAGGTCCCCAGTGATCCGGGGGCAAATTCTTCCCCGTCACCCTCAGGCTGACCTGCAATGTCACACCCTATTCCTGCCCGCATCCCATCCGCTAGATCTCCTCCTGTCTCCTCCTGCTTCTGACCCTCTCTCTGTATGTTCTGAAAGAGTCCGGTGTTCCCTGCAGCTCCACCTCTGCTCGGAGATGACCCTCCCTGGACACCCTTCCTTCCTGACCCCTTGATCCCCAGAAATCCTTTGTATCTAGAAAACAGACTGGCAGGAAGTGTTCTAAACATCAGCAGTGGTTACCTCCAGTGGTGTGGGGGGGGTGACTTTTATTTTCACATCTGTTCACTGTTTTCCCAATTTCCCATAATGAGTATGTTTCTCTTTATAATCAGAAAAGAACTTGTTAAAATAATTTCAAAAATGAATCTTATTCATCCACCCCACCGACTTCCTCTTTCAACCCTTTCTGTAGCATCGTCCACATGAGGGCTCCTTCAAGGTCCTTCACCACCCGAGAGCCAGGCATTTGCTCATACACTGTGAGGCTCCTGTTCCCCGCCAGTGCCCTGGGTGCATGGGGCACCGCAAGCGCAGGAGGAACAGAGATAAAATAGACATATTCACAAGACTGTTCCTCAAAGGAGCCGAACACCGGACACCCATCAGTGTCGATCACTGGGGGTCTGATTTCACAGTGCGCGGTGGGCCTAGGGGCTTGCCTGGAGCCATTAGAAATAGACATAGAGCCCAGCTGCCAATATGAACCAATTTTCAAAATATGGCATTAAATAAAAAATAAAAGGTCCATAAAAATGTATACAGTGTGTTACCGTTTTTAAAGAAGTAAAAGGACATGCACAAACACACACATATGTACTTGTAGGTACACAGAGTATCTTCGGAAGGATATCTCCAGCCGGTGATAGCAGTTGCCTGGGGGAAGGGCTGGGGGTATAGGGAACTGGATAAAAGAGTTCAGAGGAGGGATGAGTCTTCCTTGTGTTCAGTTTTAAAAACTGTTTGCATGTACCTTTAAAAAAAGAAAACAAACAGAAAACCCCAAACCACTTACAAAATAGAATTGAAGTAACCTACACATGAGCCATAGCTATGAAGTGGGAGGACCCCCAGGCACCTGGTACCACTCTCTGTGGCCTCCCCTCCCCTCTGTTGGACACTTCCTGGGGGAGGCAGGGAGCAAACAAGACCCCCCGACCCATCCCTGCAGACAGAGTCTACACCCTATTCAACAAGGACCGTTGTGCACTGAGGCGCCATGAGATTGTCCCTCCAGAAGCCCAGGCCCAGAGCTGGGGACAGATTCCTGTCCCTATCATCAGGTATAGCTCCTCCCTGGTGCGGGCAGGTCATCACAGGCCTTTCAGCACAGGGTGATTTGCCACACCC
The DNA here is from genome assembly GCA_963574885.1 of Lepilemur ruficaudatus. NCBI lineage: Eukaryota > Metazoa > Chordata > Mammalia > Primates > Lepilemuridae > Lepilemur > Lepilemur ruficaudatus. The sequence goes on from CAUYRT010075033.1 coordinate 12,959, forward strand.
TCGTGGGGCACATTTCTCAGGGTGGGGAGTGCCAACTGACACCAAGGTGGTGACTCAGCACCTTGGCAGCTGCTCCTCCAGAGGGAGAAGGCTGGCGGGCGCGTGCCGGCTGCAGTGGGTGGGACGTGGTGGGAAAGACAGTGATGACCTGGCTTCTCCACTGGCTACGACGCCCTGGGTGTGGCCTGAGGGCTCTGGGGTCCCTTCTCAGGGGACAGGGACTAGCCTGAGCACCAGCCTAGCAGGCCGCCAGCCAGGGACGAAGTTGTCATCAACAATAGTAATTATTTACATTTCTTGGCAGCCTTTTAGCTGAGGATCTCAAAGCACTGAAAAACCCAGATACTGTTTGCAGAGTGAGAATTTGCCTGGACCAAGAGCTCAGCGGTCCAAGTTGAGGCCTGACAAACCCTTCCAGCATCATCCCTTCCTGCTCCCAAATGGGACCCATCCACCCAGACCTGGGTGCCTGGCTTTGTCACTCCACCCCACTGCTCAGCCAGAGACACTGAGGGCCATAGACAGTCTGTCATTCAAGACCAACCAATGGCCAGAGCCACCTGAGCGGGCTCCCACCCTGTGAGTGGCCCACCTGGTGGCCAGGCTGGGGATGTGGGTGTGTAGAAGGAACCCCGGCCTGGGATTCAGTGGGCCTGGGTTCTCATTGCTGTGGCCACTTATGGGACTTACGTAGCTCTTCTCCCACTGGGGCCTCAGTTTCCTTATCCAATAAAAGGTGTTTGGAATCCTCCGGGGGCTGCAAATCACGCTAAACAACATCTTGGCCTTTTTCAATGAGCTTTGTGGCTTTTGTCAACACTCAATTCAAACATGATTTCCAAAATGTATTTTAAACCACCTGAATGTTTGTACTGAGCAGCGCCACGCACATTTAGAAGCAGTGAGTGATTTTCGCCTGCTGGAGCCCACTTGTGCCTGCACTGATGTCATAAGTAACGCAGCAACCTGGTGGGAACTTGAACTTAGAAAATAAACTTCAATGAACCAAGTGCAGCTTTGATCAGCTGTGTACGTTGGGGCCCCGTGCCCTCTCAAATGTCGTTCGGAAAAAGGGTTGTGCTTCTAAAAAGGTCTGACAGGCACTGGGCTCGGTCACCAGAAAGAGACACGGAGCAGGGGTACAATCAGCATGTTGCTGCTGAGTGACTTCCGTGTCCCACAGCGGTGTCGGGGGATTCTCTCAGCAGACTGTAGCACACCTTGAGGTCTGAGCCCGGGTCCAAGGAGTGCCACTGATTGGCAGAGATTTGCAGAGTCAGTTCTGGGAGTCACTGGCAGATGAGAGCTACTGGCCTGATCCGGAAGAGGTGGGGTCTGTTTCAGTGCCGGGGCAGGGGCAGCAAAGCCTTGCAGGTGCTGCCTGGGGATGAGAAACAAATGCTAATAGCTCAAATCCTACGTGGCCCAGGCCTGGTGTGCCGGGTGCCGTGCTGCACACCTCGCACCTGTGAATGCATTTGCTCCTCACAGGTACACGAGGAGGGTGAGCCTCATTTTACAGGCGAGGAAACTGGGGCATGGATGGTTTGACACCCCTCAAGACCCGCAGCTAGTGACAGTGCTGGGCACCCTCCCAGTCTGTACTTTTAATAGGGCCCCCAGGTGATGCAGGTAATTCTGATGCAGGTGGTCCTCGGACTCCTCTCTGAGAAACACCTCCCTACGTCGTGCTGGGTGCAGGTACCAGGACGCAGACTGAAGTGCTGGTGGCTCTGGCTGGCACATGGCTCCCAGTCAGCACCTGCTCTTTACTGGCTTTTTACCTAAGAGGTGGCTCTGGCTGCACAAGCTCCTAGAGGGGTCGCTGGGCACCTGACACAGGCAAGCCCCTGCCCCTTCCTTGGCTTCCATTCCCCCATCAATAAAGAGGGGCTTGGACTTGATGTCACGTAAGTGCCCTTCCTGCTCTGACTCCTGCGAGTCGATCGCCAGCCTCTGTGACCTGGGTGCCAGCCCAGGAGCTGAGAGCTCAGGTCTCAGAATGGCTAAGGGTCTTGCCCAAGTCAGTTATTTAGCAAGTGGTGAGGCTGCCTTCAACCAGGCTGCTGGCTCCAGGGTCTCCACAGTCTTAATTTCCTGTTCCTGAGGGCAGGGCCATGGGAATGGTCCATCCAGGCACAATGAGAGGATGTACCGTCCATAGAAAAATTACAAACAATAACAAACCGAACAGCAGTGATGCACCAGCAATTCTAATGAACGTCAGTGATAAACCACTCCTCCCAAAGGGTGGGCCGCTCCCCCCACCCCCCACCTTGGTGCGCCACCCACTGCCACTCTGCCACACTCTCTCCTGGGGTGTCGTGAGTGACTGCCATGCAGGGAGGCTTCCTGGAGGAAGAAGAGGAAGGGGCCTTGGTTGGGGTAGGGGGTCCCTGCAATGTGGTCCCCATCCAGCCACACTAGCTGTGACAAAGATATACAAGAGGATGTGGTCTGGGTGACTAGAGGGCTCATTTACCTCAGGCTAAAAATAGGTGCGTTCCCTGCAGCAGGTGGGTGACTCAGCAAGCCTGAAGGAAGCTTCTAGATGGAGGACACATGGTGCCTGCTGGCCCTGGTTTCTCCCAGGTGCCCAGACAACAGGAAGGGGCTGACGACAGAAATGTGGTATGTATTTCACACCCCTTCCTGGGCCCGATAGCTTTCTCCTGCCCCTTGCTCCAAACTCACTGTTCAAAAGCTATGAAATTGCTGGTTCAGGCCAAATCAGAGCCACATGGACAAGCTACCAAACTGGTGGCAGCTTTCTCCCAGACCTTAAAGAGAGGCGAGAGAAGGAGCATGCGTGTGTGTGCAAGCATGTACATGTGCTGGTGTGTGGGTGCACACACGTGCATGTCCATGGTTGGTGGGACGGTAAGTAGGTCACACAGCACCTGTACAGGGATCCTCGTGTCTGACTGCCCCGGACACTGCCCGCGTGCAATGGGCCAGCTGCTGATGTTCTGACCATTCTCTGTGATGCTGTATGCCCCAGGAAATGAAAAATGCTCCCTTCTCCCCGTCCCAGACTCTTCAGGAAGCAAGCACAGTCCTGGCCTTCTAGATACACCTCCAGAGGTTCAGAGGAAGCTGAGGATTGAGGCAACTATTTGGAGAATTCAGCCCCACCTCAGGCAGCTGTCCGGGCGGATTGACGTGATGGGACGAGGCAGAATTGGGCACCAGGAGACCTGGTTTCTACTCCTGGCTCTGCCACTCATTTGCAGCAAGTCTATTTTCCTCTCTGATCTCTAGTTTCTCCTCTGTTTATCCATTTTTTAATTTCCTTAACAAATATGTATTAAGTGCATCCTAGGCCATACACCTGTGCATGCCATGCCAGACACAGGAAAATAACCACTATGGAAGATTGAAAATGCCCAGGAAGTCTTTGCAACTCCCCTTCCCCAATAAAAACTGGCACCATTTCTCCATCCCTTGATTTTGGGCTGCTCTTGTAACCGGCCTTGACTAATGCTGGGAGGTGACCCTTTACTTTTGCTCTTGCCCTCTTGGAACCCAGCTGCCGCATGAGGAAGCCTGAGCTAGCCTGTTGGAGAGGCCACACCGGGATAACCAAGGTGCCCTGGCCAACAGCCAACAGCCAGTCAAGTGAGCTGGGCCATGGAGAGCCCCAGGCCCCTATGACCAAAATTATGAACGTGAGCCCGTCCAAAACCATCACCTGGGGCAGAAACAAGCCACCCAACTGAGCCTGGACCAATCTGTCAACCCACAAAATTGTGAGCAGTTCAATTGTTGTAGTTTTAAGCTATTATGTATTGGGGTGGTTTGTTTTGAATACAATTAACACTTATTGACCATTTCCAAGGAGCCAGGGATAATGTTCAATGTTTTACATATAGAATCTCATTTATTCCTCACATCAACCATGTGAGGCAGACATCACTATTTTAATTTCCATTTTACAGATGAGAACACTGAGGCACAGGAAAGAGGAGCAACGTGCCGAAGAGCAAAGAGCTAGTGAGTAGGTAGCTGGGATTTGAGGGCAGCAAGTCCAAGCTTCAGAGCCCACACTGTTAGCTGCTACCCTACATGGACCCAAACAGACTTGGCTCTTGCCCCCTTCGGTTTATAGTCTAGGCGTGAGACTGGCGTTGCAGAAACACCGAAATGAATATACAAGCACAAATAGTGCTGTGAAGAGAATGTATGCTGTGGTGAGTTCACAGGAAAGGCCTCCGGGGAGAGCCGGGGGTGGACGGGCAAGGGCTGAGTGAGCGGGCAAAGGAAGGGTTTGCATGAGCGTGTGGTTTTCCACCTTCAGTCATCACAGAAGTCCCCTGGGGAACCTGCTAGAAATGCAAATTCCTGGGCCTCATTCCCCAGAGATTCTGATTTTTCTAGAGCCACCCCTCAATATTCTGGTTTGGTGGGTTTTGTTGGTTGGGGGCCTGGTAGTCTTTTTTCTTTTTTCAACATGCCCCACAAGTGATTTCTGTCATCAGAGCTCAGCAGTGTCACCGGAGGAGATGAAACGTCGTGGCTGCCCCGTTCCGAGATCGTGACACAACTGGTCTCGGGTGGGTATTTTAAAAAGCTCCTCAGGTGAGTCTAAGGTGCACCTAGGACTGGGAACTGATGTCAGAAGATTCTGCGAGGTCCCAGACTGCTTTTCTCTAGCTCTTTGGAGACACCAGGGTTACCTGGCGCTCATTGAGCCTTCCCTTCAGTGACCGACTGCTGCGGAGGCAGGCCCGGAACTGAGCCTGAGGGACCCTCGCTCGGGGACCAGACCCCTCCGCACGACGTCCCCTCCCGGAAAATGTCCCCAGGGCTCCCCCCACAGGCTCCCCATGGTTTCCCAAGTTCCTTCTAATTTTTATTTTAAAATAGAGAGTTCCTTTAATTGCAGGGAGAAAATGACTGCTGTCTGCAAGTATTTGCCGTCCTCTAGAGCCCGACAAGGCAGCCCCTTCGTTTTGTTCTTTCTGCGACACCCCTGCTCTCGGGGCACAGATTCCCCAGTCCCTGGAGGCATCTGTGGCGGGGCCTCTAAGAAGAGGTGTGTGGCCCACGAGCGATGTCTTGTCTGGCCTCCTGCTCTTCTTCCAAATAAGGCGGGAGGGCCACGGGGGCTCCCACTGATGCAGCTGGATTTAGACCAGAGAGTGTGAAAGAATCCACTCCTGGCCTGGGGCCTGCCAGCCTTGGGGCCTGAAGAAAGCTGGCTGGAGCCGAGGGCAGAGAGAAAAGGGACTGGCCCAGGACAGCTACAGTTCCCAGAGAGGGACGGCCGTCCGGGCCTGAGCCAGGGGAGGCGGCGTGTTCACAGCGCAGGTGTGAGCGATGCCACCTTCCCGAAAGCGCTCGCGTGGTTCATGGTCACCGCATTAAGGACTGATAGGAGAACAAAGTTCACAGCAGGGCTTGGAACACAACAGGCACTCTCTAAAGGGGTTTTCATTCCTCTTCTTTGGGACAGACACAGAGATGAACTTGACAGGGGCTGGGTGGGGAGGAAGACAAGGCCCCAGGGAAAGATGCTTCTCTGGGGGCTGGGACAGACCCCGGTAGCCGTGGCCTATCCCTGGAGGCCCGGTCTTCTCATGAGACCCCTGGAGCGGAGAGGTCAGCCCTGCCCACTTCTCCCTCACACACGAGGACCCTCTGGGCTGGCCCTGTGGGAACAGCAGGGCTGTACAGGACCACAGATAGCTGCCCAGAGGCGGGAATGGCCGGGGAAGGGGAGAGGCCTGAGCAGTGAGGAAGGAATGAGGAGAATGAGGCACTGACTCATTCCCAGGCTCCTGCTCTAAGAAGGAAAACGACTTGTTTGGGGGTGAGGTGTGGCTGGAAGGAAGCCAGGCCGGAGGGTGCAATGAGAAATGAAGAGGCCTCTTAGCTCAGGGATCATTCATCCTGGGAAGTGGCCAGTTTTTTAAAAAAGACAACTTGATTGGTGGTCTCTTCTTTCTTCTGACCCATCCTTCTAACTGGGAGCAATAGGAGGAGACCCCGAAGGCCGAGTCAGGCAGCCCCTCTTGAGTTCTGCGGCACGTCCAGCCAGCGCCGAGCCTGTGGGCACCGTCTGTTCAGACAGGACTAAGCGGGGATTCAGAATCTGCTTGGCCAGAGCCAGTGTTGGCTATTGCGCCCAGTTCTCTCACCCTCTTTATCTACCCCCCACCCACCTCTACCCCGACAAGCCAAGTATGGACTGTATCCGGGACAACTTTTTCTATATAGAACAAATAGATATAAATAGTACAGAGGCCCTTCTGGGCGAGTAGTGGGCGGCCTGGGTATCTATTCACATGGGTTCATTTGCATGGGGTTAGATAGGCCTCTGAGGAGGAAGTTTGGTGAGAGGGTAGGGGCGGGGTAGGGAGAGAAGCAAGGGGCCCAAGTGTGACTCTCTGTAGTGCTAGAATTGTGGTTGCAAGTGAAAGAAAACCTAATTTTTTTTTTAATGCAAAAATGGAATTTATTGATCTTGGAGCTGAAGTCCAAGGGGTGTGGTTGGTTTCAGACAAAGTTTGATCAGGGCTCTCAACAATGTCACCAAGACCTGGTAGTCCCTGTGGTTCTTTGGCTTAGCAATTCTCCAGGCAACAACTCTATCACAGGCTGGTTCCACCCCATGGGAGCAAGATGGATGCAGAAGCTCCAGGCCTCACACCTGCTCACCCGGGCGAAGAAGACCAGTTCATTTCTCTATTAGCTCAAACTTCTGGAACTGAGTTTCATTGGCTCTGCCTTTGGTCATATTCCCATTCCTTAACCAGTGACTGTGGCAGAGGGATGGAGTACACTGATTGCGGAGTCATGATCTCCACCCCGGACCTGAGTGTATGGGAAGGGGGTGTGTAGAGGGGCTTGGTCACGGTGGTGATAGAAGCAGCTGCCCTGGAATCATATAACCTGAGCTGAGGCTGCTATTGCAAGTGAGTGAAGGGGGCAGGCTGACGGGGCATGCTGACCTCCTCACTCCCTTAGAGAGAGGCTGCAGGGAAGACCTGAAGGGGCTTCTTTGGGGTCTGGGTTGCAAATTGCGACACATGTTAGGGAGAGGAGGCTTCTGGCTGTTTCAGTTCAGAGCACAAACCCATTTTGTCGTGGTGAGGACAGAGAAGCTGTCACACTGGCCAGCACCAGGGATCATATCCTGAGTAGAGAAGCAGGGACCGCCTGGAGCCACCAGGCAGGGAGACAGGTAGGGCCCTGCCTCAGCTGCCCAGGACACAGCAGACACCAACAAAGAGGTAGAGTGGAGGAAGCATCGGCAGGCTGGCTGTGGGCGCTTACAAGAAACCCAAGGGACTGCCAGAGATGACTTGGGCAGACTGTGGGGGCTGAGTCAACTGAGGTCCCAAATCAGAGATAAAAGCAGCATCTCCACACCCTGCATGGGCACATCAGCTGGCTCTGATGGAAAGAACATAGACTGGGAACCAAAAGTTCAGACCACTTGTTAGCCATATGACTTTGGGCATGTCATTCTCCCTTTCTTGGCCTTCCTTTACTCCTCTGTAAAATGGGAGTGATACTACCTGTCTCGAGAGTCGAGGTGGAAATCTGGTGAGCCTGGGTGGGTGGAAGCGATGGGGAAAGGCTCATGCGCTGCCCTCCCTATCCTGGTCACTGAAGGCTCTGAAGCCTGGACCCAAGGGCCATGCATTTGTGCCCCGGAGGCATCCACATCATAAGGAAAAGCAGAAAGATGAACAAGCCCCGCATGTGCCCTGTGGAAGCTGGTCGTGGAGGCCCTGGTGACGAGACTGTCAGCCGGGGATGTGGGCAGCTGTCTACTATGACACTCCCTTCCCTTCCACTGAATCAGAGGAAGGGACCCAGGCTGGCAGGTTCTACCAGTTATTGAGAGGGGGAAGAGAGGGCTAAAGGGAGAAGGAAGAACACACAAACAAGAAACACCCACTCCTTCCACAAACAACCTCCTCCTACAGGCCAGGCTCAGATGCAAATCAAGGCTGGGGAAAGAAGAGTTTCTTCCTCAGCCCGGGCACTAGGGCAGTGGCCCCAGGCTCCGTCCCCTCTTCCTCCCCTGGCCTCACCCTAGGGCCCATATAGCAGGTTCACCTGGGCAGGAATTGCATGTTCTCAAAATGTAGCTGGTCACAGGGACCCAGGCCTCCTCCAGCCTCTCTGGGTAGCTCAGACCATCTACTCCCCAAGTCCTGGGTTCCCCCTGCCTGTTTCCCAGGGAGGTGTCTGCACCCTCATCCCTACTACCAGAGAATGGCCTGCCAGACTCTGTCTTGGAGAGCTGGCTGGTTGAAATGTCTTCTATCCACCATACTTCTTCTTTCAGCCTATCTATTCATCCACTGGTAGTGGCTTAGAGGTTGCCACTTTCTGTACTTGCCCCAGGCCAGGCAGTTTGCCTTTACTTACAGGAAAGTGGCCATTCTGCTCAGCCACCACAGGAAGCCAGCACTGGAGGCCCACAGGGGTCTCAGCCCCTGTCCACAGGTCGTTTTGGTGGGAAAAGCTTGGATTTGGAGTCCATCAGACATAGGTTTGAGTGGTAGCTCCTGTGCTTGTTAGCTGTGTGACTTTGGGCAACTTACTTCACTTCTCTGAGCCTCAATGTCCTCATTTGGAAATAGGACGGCAGTACCCTTCATAGTCGTCGTGACACTCTATAGCACAAAGCTCATGGTAGGGTTCTACAGATGAGCCTTCCCTGCTGTCCACATCTTAGCACATATTCCTTTCCTATTCCATTATCTTCTCCAGTCAAAATGACCAGCTTGTTTGCTCAGCCATCACGTGTCAAGAGCCAGGTGCCATGGAATATGAGGTGTATTACCTTCACCTCCACAGCCCTGACGGGTTGAAACCATTAAGCCCATTTGATTCAAGAGGCCAGTATGGCTCAGAGAGAAGGAAAAGTTATGATGCTCCCAGGTTATAGCATTTGATGCTCAGTCTTCAAGTACCAATAGGAACCCTGGTCCACATACTTCCATGGACTGTGTCTCTGCCTGGAATGTCCTGTCACCTTGTAACAGATTTTTTGTCTCTTTGAAACTTCCCCCACTCTTTTTTTGAAATCTGAAACCTGCATCCCCACCTCAGGCCAGTGGTAGGCAGGAGCAGGGAGAAGGCCTTTTGTTCTTATCGCAGGTGGCAGCAGCCCCCAAGATGAGCAGCTGGTGGAGTTCACAGGCTTTGTCTTTGGCAGAGAGGGGATGATTAGAGTAGTTAGTTAACCACAATAGCCTGGAATTCAGGGACCCTCCCTTTAAAAGCTCTGTATTTCTGCTTATGTTCAGGAAATTTGGATTTCGAGAGGAGAAGGTCTACCATTTTTCCTCCTTTGCCGGCAAAGTAAAATCTCTTTGCTCATCCCCCAAACACTTGTCCCCATTCTTGTGATTTTTGTCTTGTGGACGAGTGCTGAGTTTTCAGTAACATCCTCTCTTCCTTCTGGATTCCATAGGTCATTCGGGGTCTCATTCTTTCCATCTCCTCCAGGCCACCTTCTGAATCAGTGAGGACCCTTTTGATTGCAAATGATGGAAACTTCCATCTCAAACAGGCTTAAGAAAAAATTAGAAGTGTTTTGGGATCACTGACCCAAAAACCCAGGTGATCTTATTTTAGGTAAGGTTAGATTCAGAGCTCAGTGTCATCACTATTTTCTTTCTCTCCAAATCTTAGTTCTGCCTTCTTTTATGAAGGCTGGAGTTTCAGGCTCTACATGATAGCAAAGGGCACAGCAGTTCCTGCTCTCACGTTCTTACAAGTTTCAGGAATAGTGGAAAGATGTTTATTGCTGCATAGATCAAACTTAGCCTGGGAATTAAGATGAATTGCCACCAATTGGACTGACTTGGGTCCAATCAACGTGTCCAGGAGGACGGAGTTAATGGATTAGCTTATTTTATTTTTTGAGACACAGTCTTGCTCTGTCGCCCAGGCTAGAGTGCAGTGGCATCATCATAGCTCACTGCAACCTCAAACTCCTGGGCTCAAGGGATCCTTCTGCCTCAGCCTTCCAGAGTGCTAGAATTACAGGTGTGAGCCTCCATGCCCGGCCTAATTGATTAGCTTGGACCTAAATCTCCTGTGCCTCTCTGGAGATGCTGGTGGAGCTGGCTTCACTCCCCTATAGAGAGGATTTAGGATTGCTCACCAGGAGACAGGTGAATGAAAGCTGATGGCAAAACAATAGATGTACATAAGCCCCAGTGATACTTTTTCCCTTTTCTGAATTCCTGCATCCCTGCCTCCTGGGAGGCATTTCTGCTAGGCGGCTAACGTCTTGGGGGCAAAGACCCTTTGTGTGACCCTCAGCACTTAAAGAGCACCTGAAAAAGAATGGGCACCAAAAGCTTGCTCTTCGATTAACTAAAGCATTTATTCAGAACTCAGTGCACCCAGCCCTGCGCCAGCTGTGTTAGTTAGGCTTCAACTCAGGAGAGAAACACTCCAGCTGTTCTGAAGAGGAGAGGTTTGTGACAGGGTGTTAAGTGGCTTGCAGAATCATCGAGAAAATTGAAGAAACAGACTTAAGGCTGAGCTTTCAGGAGTGACTGCCTCAGTCGCACGGCAGAACTGACCCACCGAGAGAACTGCTGCCTCTTCTGCAACCAGAAAGCTACCACTACTGTCACACTCAGGACACACCATGACCATGAAGCCACTCTTCTGCCAGCTCCATGTGCCTGACGAGATCCAAGCACACTGGGTGCCCATGTCCCGCCTCTCAATACTCTCCAAGCCAGCAACTGGACGCTGGGGCTGTGCTAACATTACTGGGATAAAACTGAAGTTTCCACACCAGCAAAAATTTGGCCTCCACCCCACTTCCACTTTCAAATCTCATGCAAGTACATCCAAGTGGTCTGACCTGAATTACATCTGGAATCTAGGAAGCCTGGGAAATGCAGTTTTCAGCCTTCCAGACTTTGCAGTCCAGAAGCTGAGGAACAGAGCTGGGACATGGCTGTTGGATGCTGCACCCCACACCATGCCCACCACACCTATATCACAGGGCTACAAACAGTGCAGCCAAGTGTTTCTTCTTCTTTTTTTTAATTTCAAAGTATTACAGGGTATAAATATTTTTGGTTGCATAGGTCACTTTTATAATGCTTGAGTCATGGTTATTAGAATGCCTGTCACCCAGATATTGTTCATTGTACCTGTTACGTAGGTTTTTCACCCATCCCCTCCTCCCCCCATCCCCCCCGGTTGATTTCCATTGAGTTTTACTTCCCTCTACGCACGTATGTGCTCATCGGTTAGTTTCAATTTAATACAGAGTAAATGTGGTGTTTGTTTTTCCAGTCTTTAGATACTTCACTTACCACAATGGTCTCCAGTCCAGGCCTTAATTCATCCTTCCTCATGGCTGAGTAGTACTCCATGGTATACATATACCAACATTTTGTTAATCTACTCATGAATTGATGGACATTTGGGCTGATTCCACATCTTTGCAATTGTGAATTGTGCTGCAATAAACATTCAAGTGCAGGTGTCTTTTTGATAAAGTGATTTCTTTTCTTTTGGGTAGATACCCAGTAGTGGGATTGGTGGATCAAATGGTAGGTCAACTTTTAGTTCTTTGAGGAATCTCTATACTGTTTTCCAGAGAGGTTGTACTAATTTGCAGCCCCACCAACAGTGTATAAGTGTTCCTTTCTCTCTGCATCTATGAAAGCATCTATTGTTTTTGAACTTTCTAATAAAGGCCATTCTGACTGGGGTAAGGTGATACCTCATTGTGGTTTTAATTTGCATTTCCCTGATGATTAGTGACGTGGAGCATTTTTTAATATGTTTCCTGGCCATTTGTCTACCTTCTTTTGAAAAGCTTCTGTTCATGTCTTTCGCCCACTTTTTAATGGGCTTGTTTGATTTTTTTCTTGCTGATTTGCTTGAGTTGTTCGTAGATTCTTGTCATTAGTACTTTATCGTATGTGTAGCTTGCGAACATTGTCTTCCATTCTGTAGGTTGTCTGTTTGCTCTCTTAATTATTTCCTTGGCTGTGCAGAAGCTTTTTAATTTAATCAAGTCCCATTTATTTATTTTTGTTGTTGCTGTGATTGCCACTGGGGTCTTCTTCATAAATTCTTTGTCTAGGCCAATATCTAGAAGAGTTTTCCTAACATTTTCTTCTAGAATTCTTATGGTTTCATGCCTTACATTTAAGTCCTTTATCCCTCTTGAATTAATTTTTGTGAGTGGTGAGAGATATGGATCCTGTTTCATTCTTCTGCATGTGGCTATCCAGTTGTCCCAGCACCATTTATTGAATAGCGATTTTTTTCCCCAGTGTATGTTGTTGCCTGCTTTGCCAGAGATCAGTTGGCTGTATGTGGATGGTTTTATACCTGGGTTTCTGTTACAAGTGTTTGTTCTTAAAGAGTTTACAGGCCTGGGGGGCACGGGGGATGACTGCTGGGCCCCCCAGCTGCCGTCTGGTCCTCTTTCATGGAACTTCGAGCTGGAACAGACATCAGAACCCCTATTCTCCCCCTTGTTTTCAACGTTTTCTTCTCCCAGTATTCTCTTTATTGTTTTTACTCCAGAGAATCCACATTTTGAAGTATTTTATCTAGGATGAAGCTGTTAAAGGAACAGGCCTGGAGGCATAGTAGCCTGAGTTCATATCCTGGCTCAGCTACTTCCCAGCTGTGTGACCTTAAGAAAGTTACTTCACCTCTCTGTGCCTGAGGATCCTTTTCTATACTAATAGTTCTACCTCATAAGACTGATGTGCAGATTAAGTGAAATAAATCACATTTAGTTCTTGGTAGTGTCTGGCACGTGGTAAAAACTCAGTAAATGTTCGTTCTGATTCTTAGCAGTTAACTCAAAACAACTATATCATGGGTATAATTTCTGTTAAGCTTTTGTTCCCTCCCAGCTTTTTATTTTGGAAAAGTTGGAAGATGAATACAATGAGCACCTCCACACCTTTCACCTGAACCAATCAGTCATTAATATTTTGCTACATTTGCTTTCTCTCTTTCTCTCTAATATGTGCTCATACTAAATTTTTTCCAAGCATCCTTTATAGCTGTTTTTTAAAAATCTAGGATCCAAACAAAGATCATGTATGAGGTGATTAATTATCTTCTGCCTTTTCTTTCTTTCATGGCAGTGACATTTTTAAGAAGTTACTTCCAGTTGTTTTATAGAATGCCCTATAATTAGGATCTATCTGATTATGGGATCTATCTGATTGTTATCTCATGATTAGAGTTAGATTAAATATTTTTGAGGCAAGAATACTATTGAATACATGGATGATATATTCTCATTGTGTCATATCAGGAGGCTCATAATCCTAGTTTGTCCTATCACTGGTGCTACTAAGTTTGAATACTTGGTGGTACCCACCAGATCTCTCCATTTTAAAGATCTGTTCCCCTCTGGAATTATCTGGGAATGCTAAATTGGGAATCACCGATCTCATGTCCAAGTTTCTAACCTCCATTTCATGGATGAAGAGACCGGGGTGTAGAACAGGGGAAGGGCTTTCCTAAAACACCCAGCAAGTCAGCGGCAGGGCCGAGGCGGAACAGAACCAGGTCACCAGCACAGTGCCCGCCCTGCGCCCTGCCGCTGACTGTATCTGGTCGCATGCCAAGAAGGCTCTGATCCTTGAGCCTTCCTCGGGAGAAGGTCTGTATTTCCTTGGCAAGTTCTCAGCCCGTAAGTCTGCTTCTGACTGGGGGTGGGGGTGCACACCAAGTGAGTGGGTTGTGTGAGGTACAAGGCTCCCTCCACAGACACCAGTCCCCACGTGCGGAGGTGAAGTGACCTTTAGGAGGTGTTAAGTCCAGTCCCGATTCTCGGAGGAGGAAACTGAAGCCCAAAGTAATGATATGACCTGTCAAAGGACACATGAGCTCCGTCTGCCTCCCAGGGAGAGTCGGGCTGGCCGCCTGCACAGGTCTCGTGGGGGTGGGCGTGGGTGGGGAACGGACACAGCACTCTGAAATTATCCCATGTTAGTTTCCCCGAAGCAGAAACTAGATTTGTTGAGCGCACCCAGAGGTGAATGCCGTACAGACCTGGTTGACATTAATCTAACACTGAAGACCGAGGTCTACACCAGAATCCCTGCGTCGCTGGCCATGGAAATGGTACGGTTCAGTGAGTTAATTTCTTCATTCCCCGGGGGCTGCTCAGCACGCCCTCCTCCACATAGTTCAGGGGGGTCGTGCTGCATCTGTGTTATCTGAGTCCCTTTCCTGGACTCCCTGCCCACCAGTCCCTCTTTGGCCCCCATCCTCTTAGTCACAGTAACTCAGCGCTCACACCTCCCTGAGGCTTCACGCGGGTTGCTGTGTTTGGAGTCTGGATGGTTCTGAACACTTTCAATCACACATTTCCAACAGTCTCTTGGATTGGGCTGTTTCAGAAGAGTCGTACATTCATGTAACCAAATATCTGTGGCTCCTTTATCACGTGCCAGGCCCAGGGACACAATGGTGAGCAGGATTGTTGGGGCTTCTCATCAGGGAAGTGATTCCATCAAATACCTGGCTTATATGAAGGACCATGGCCAGGGAAGGGCACGGCAGGGGGCCAGTCTGGACGTCTGGGTCCAGGGAGGGGACGGTGCCTGTGAGCCAGGCAGGCGGCCACGGTGTGTGGCCAGAGTAGTGTGCGGGTCATAGGGTTGGAGAGAAATGCACAGATTTGAGGAGGAGAAGTCCAGTGGCTTTGTGGGTGGATTGAGGTGGCACAGCATACGGGTTAAGAGCCTGACTCTACCACTAACTTGCAAGGTATATAATCTCCCTGGGCCTCAGTTTCCTTGTCTGTAAAATGGTGATAATAACTCCAACGACATCATAGAAATGTAAATTATGGTTTCTGGCTTTCTGGAAACCAGGTGCTACTCCTGAGCTAGGAAATGCAGGAGGAGCAGGTGGGTTGGGGGTGGAAGCTGCTCCGTTCCAGTTGGATTCTTGAGTCTCTGGACTTATAAGGCATCTAGCTGGGCTGCTCAGTAGGAAGTCAAATGCTGGGTCCCAGGCCCTAGAGAAATCTGTACTGGAGTTTTCTGTTTCATTTTGATTTTTTCCTCTTTTTCTTGGGTTGGAATTAATCTGTTAATTTATTATTAAGTAAAACACAACAAACTGGAAGAAAGGAAACATTTTCTGGCTTCCTTTTATGTTTGATATTCATAAGACAAGGAGAAGCATATCTTTGGCAATGCTAGGGCATCATCATAATAATATTATTATTATGCGAATATTATTATTTCATGCAAAGCTTTCTAATGTAAAGCAGAAATTGTTGCTGTTTCTATGCAAGTCGGCATGTGAGAAGTAATTACTCTTATTTGGCTGGTTAGGACCTTGGGAGTAGTTGGTTACAAATCTGGGACCAGGAACGAGGCTAACAGGAGAGAAGAGATCTGAAGCCATGAGAAATTGGGTGGTGGTTGAGGTCCGCCTATCATGTGGGACTGTGCTGAAAGCAAATCACTGTAGTTATCATTATAATATTGCTACATGGACCTCTTGTTTATGTATAGATCCCCCTGAAGATAGTGCAGGTGTTTACTGCATTCTGATTTTTTTCTGATTCATTTTTTAAAATTCAGGCTGTGGCTCACAGCCTTCACGTGGGACTGACAGGCACGTGATGGAGCTCAGTCCTCTGGGTCCTGAGTCCTTCTGCTTTAGCACGCTGCAGCCTCTCCTCCAAGAGCTTCTACTCATCAGCCCTCTCTGGTATCAGGAGCTGCGCTGCGCGTGGGCCTGGATTAGCTCTTTGGCCCTGGTGACTGGCTGAGACATGAGGGAGGCTTCAGGAAACTGAGTGAGTTACCCGCAGCCGCAGGGTAAACTGCAAAGGGTCTGTCCGACCTCCGAGCCTGAGCCTGTGCCGAGAGCTCATGATGCAGCGCAGCACTGCCTGATAGAACTTTCTGTGATGATGGAAATGCTCCATCTGCTCTGTCCAATACTCACCACCAGCCACGTGTGCAGCTGAGGAGCTGAATTTTAAATTTCATTCCATTTTAATTAATTTAAATTTAATGGCCACATGCAGCTAGTGGCAACCCTATTGAACAGCACTGTCCTAATCTTTCCAGAAGGCCAAGGAAGAATCTAGAACGTCCCCTCAGACCTTATTGCAGTAATTTCTCATTCAAAGCCATTAGGTATCATCTTGAATGAAACACGGTTTTCCCCAAAGCCTCCTGAGTGCCTCAAAAAAAAGACGTTCTAGCCCTCGAGGGTTAACTAGATATTTCCTGCTGCCTATGGTGTTTGAGAGTACCAGATGGGAAAGTTGGATGGTTTGGGAGGTGTGAAGGCCTCCCGGTGGCTTCCGAGATGGGAAAAGGAAATGCTCTTTTGTGGCATCCTGGAATACCAGCCTGCGGGCTGGCATCCCGAGCAAAGGGACTGTTGCCTGGGAGACAAGGAGTGCTGAGGACCTCCCAGGGGGCGGCCAGTCTGCAGCAGGGACCAACCTTGGAGGACAGGAGCTGGAAGCAGAGGGAGGGGTGAGGAGAGGGCCAATTGAGGCTGGAATAGGCATTGGGGGCAGAAGGCCCAGAGATGCTGGGATGGTGCCAGGGCGGAAGGGGCTGGGGTGGGCCCTGCTGCAGATGGGGAAGGCTGAGGGAAGGGACGAATGGCAGCAGCTGTCGGCAGGGGTTGGGGGGAGGAACTGCACAGACAGCAGAGTGGAGACTCAAACAGGCTTGGGCAGAAGCCGGCCTATGTGTCCTTACCGATTTAGACGTGAAAACCAACTGTGTTTGCAATGCCAACTGTCAGCAACAGATGAATAAGAGTAAGTAATTAGAGGCCCAGGAAGAAGCCTGTTACTGTGTAGCCCAGACACCTACCTCCCTACTGTCACCTCCGTGGCTGTGACAATGCCTTAGTTACCCTTCTTCCCCCAGCAGGACTATTTTCTAATTACATCTAGCCAGGCTCACCAAGTGTGTTTCCCACGGAATTGCATTTCCGGGCCTGATGAATGCCAAATTAATTTTTAACCACCCTGGAGGTGTTGAGTTTAATTACCCAGATTGAAAGTGACAAGCAGAACAGGATTTAGGGGGTAACTTTTGGGTGCTTCTTGGGAATAGAGAACAATGTATTTCCAGGATGCTGGGTGTGGGGGGCAGGAGTCTGGGCTCTCCAGCTGCGATGTCTGCGTATTTGGGAGCCCACAGTGTGTCCAGCTCTGCAGTGGACAGGGTGGAGGTGGGAGGAAGTAAAATGTGGTCCCTGGAGAAGCCCAAGCTTGAGATGGAGAGTCTCACCCAAACACAAAAACAGAAGTAGGAAACAATATAAGACCCTCTTTTTTTAAGCCCTCCATGATAGCGTGAAGCCTGTCCATCAATTCATTCAATCCAGTGCTCTTTTTGCTACATCATCATGTCTGTCCAAATCCAAAGCCAATATTGACTCTTTTTAAAAAAAAAAAAAAAAGGTGCACTCTAGCACCTGGACTAGAGTGCAGTGGTGTCATCATAGCTCACTGCAGCCTCAAACTTCTGGGCTCAAGTGGGAGTCACAGGGCTCAAGTGGGAGTCACAGGTCTGCTGCTTCTCCTTTCTTGGGAATCAGATCCAATTTCCAGGTCTATCGATGCCAAGGGGAAAAGTAAATCCTGCTCCATCCAGGGTGGGAGGGAAGCCCCCACCCTCTCCTCCATCCCAGGGGTGTGCACTCCTCCCATCCATGCCCAGAAGGGAGCGTGTAGGAGCTCTGGCCCCCCTCAGGCTTTCTGGGGGCAGCATACCTTTGCCACCTGGGGACCCCTCTCCACACCCCCCTCCTCTAATCTCCCATCTGGGGCCTTGGAGAGAAGAGGCTGTTGGAATGCCCCTGGGCCCTCGTGATAACAATGCTGACACCATAATGCCAATGCCTGATGGTGAGGTTGCCGGGCAGAGAATATTGCTCTGGAGGCTGAGAGTGGGAGGGGTTTTTTGGGTTTTTTTCGGGGTTTTTCTGAGATGGTGTCTTGCTGGGTAGCCCAGGCTGATCTCTTGGGTTCCTGCGATCCTCCCACCTAAGCCTCCCGAGTAGCTGGGACTATAGACGTGTGCTACCGTGCCTGGCTGATGGATGGTTTGGATTCAAATCCTGCTATGACTATGTAATACCCTCCTCCCCCATCCCTATCGCCACCACCACCCCGCACCCCACCACACACACAGGTACACATACCCGCTGTCATTCCTGGACTGACAGCGTACCCAGCCCCAAACAATGGACTGTGATTGGTCTAATCGAAGGGTTGGTAAACTATGGCCTGAGGACCAAATCAGACTATTCCTGTTTTTATATGACCCACGAACTAAAATGTTTTCTAACATTTTTAAATGGCTGAAAAAAATGAAAGTAATATTTTGTGACACACAAAAAATATACGAAATTCAAGTTTAAGTGTTCATAAATAAAGTTTTATGAAATACAGCCACACATGTTGGTTCATGTATCACGTGTCTATGGCTGCTTTCTTGCTACAAAGATAGAGTTGAATAGTTGTGACCGAGACTGGATGGCCCACAAAGCCTAAAATTTTTACTGTCTAGCCCTTTCCAGAAAAAGTTTGCTGACTGACCCTTGGTCTAAGCAAGCACGGTAATCCTGCTCCCTTTTTCCCAGGCTTCCCTGCTGCTAGGCGTGGCCACATGTCCCAGTTCTGTCCGAAGAGAACTAAGCAGAGGTCTGCAGGGGAAATTTGTACAGAAGCGTTGCTTTTCTGAAATAAGAGGAAAATATGGCTGGACCCTCTTCTTCTTCCTACTTCCTGCTGTAAGTGTGGATCTGCTGTCTGGAGCCCACCAGCCCACTTCTTTCAGAGCCAGTCTTCTGCCAGGAAATGGGAAATCAGAAGGTCTAGAGTTCAGTTGGGAGGGCTGGCTGGGCTGGCTGGGGTCCAAGGGAGGGGGAAGGTCCGCCCTGGGCACCTGCTCAGAGGATGGGCTACTTCTCGCCTAGACCCGAGGAGCCACTTTTCATCTGGGCTGGACCGAGGAAGGCTCAGCCCCTCTCAAGAACTAGTCCGATGGTTTCTGTCTCTTGGCTCCAACATCAGCACCTGGAGGTCTCTTCACCATTGAGTCCTAGTGGTCAGCGCTTCCCTGCGTCTGTCTGGCCTTCCCTCTAACCCCAGCTCCTCCTACAGCACTTGAAAGATAGCAGATAATCAAAATAAGGATGGGTGGTGGGGGTGGATGGATGAGGGGCAAATGAATGAATGAATGAAGGGAAAAATACAGTTGTTAAGAGGCTTGCTTTCACACACATAAGATGACAGCAACCCTGTGAGGTCACAGGCTAGATATGATTATGCCCATTTAACAGAGAAGGAAACTGAGGCTCTGTAAGGCCAGTTGACTTTCCCAAGGTCACTAGAGTTGGAAGAGGTGAAGCTGGCACCCAAACCCCAACACCGGTCCAAATTGTGGGGCACAGGCCCCTCCTTCCTCACCTTCCTGGACATTACCTCCAGGCCATGCCAGCCCCAATATATAGGCACACAGGAAACGAACCTGCCATCACCTTAGTGAATTGTGAAAGGAACTTTCATGATATGGGTCTGGGCCGCTGCCAGGAACAGTGTCTCATCCATATCACATCCCCCGGTTCTGCTCTTGGGACCACTAAGAACATGTCACTTCCTTAACAGGTGCTCAGTACATATTTGCAGAATGAATGAGTCAATTTGTATCAGTACAAATTCCTTAACAAAAAGTCATAGGCTACAAAACCCCAAAAAAGCAGGTAAAATTGACATCATGTGTTTCGAGTGTGCAGTCTGGTAGCTGAATAAGCCTCCTGCCATGCTATATAAGCACATGATATCCATCACTGCCATCGTAAGAGAACAGTTAACATGCACACTTGCTCTGTGCCACTCACTATTCCAAGCCTATGATGTAAATCACATCACTTAAACTTCACAAGCCAATGGGCTGGGTATCATTGCTATGGCTGAGGAATTTGAGGCTCAGAGAGGTTAAGTAACTTGACCAAGGTCACACAGCTAATAGGTACCAGAGTCAGGTTCAAACCTAGTTCTTTTGCCTCCATGGAATAAGAGATGAGGTGGCAGAGAAGACTTGTCTGGATGGGTCCTAGGGGACTAATGTCCCCTCTGTAATCTGTGTAGAGGTTGGTCCAGTTAAAGAGCTGGTAGGGGAAGAGAGAGGCATTGCTCACAGAAGCAGAAGTGGGCGTGGACGTCTTATTTCGGCAGGCCTTTCCTTGTCCCGTGCCAGGCTCAGCCCTGGCACGGTCATTCGGCTGACATGACTCTGTGTTTGTGTGTTGTGGGGTAGAGTGCAGTGGATTAGGAGGGGCCGGGCTGGGCTGGGCTGGTTGCAATTCCCATGGAGACGCTTGTGATTCATTTGCCCTTCCCAGCCAGGGGACCTCTATCAGGGTGTGACTTGTAGTAATCAAGTCACAAAATGCCATCCACGCAAGAGGGAGATGGGAGGGGAGGGTGGCCAAGGGGTGACCTTAGGTCTCCTGCAGACCCATGTCTCATCCTGGGCCCAGCACCCTAAAGCTCCTACCCTAAAGCTCCTACCCGAGGCCCATCTTTCTTTGCTTGGGGTGAAGCATGTTGGAAAAGGTCACTGCTAAAACCATCTGAACTCTTTTCCCTGGAAGATTCCAGGACCTCTGCTGCCCTGGGCTGGCCCAGAGGTATGGCTACCCTAGTCTGGGGCACCTCTTCTGGGACTTCCGAGGGGCACAGATAGGTAAATCAACCTGCACACCATTAACTGGCACCCACTCTAAGTCTGCAGGGCCCAGTGGATGACTCAGGGTAGGTGCTCAATAATGGTTTGCAGCCTGACTGAGCGACTGCACAGGCCCTCATCTCCAAGTCCAGAGGAGAAAACAGAGGCGGCACATCCCGGGCCCTCGAGGAACTTGCAACCTCATTCACTATAATAACACAATTAACAGAACAATTAAGTGTTACATTGCAAGACTCTCCCTAGGTGCTCTAGGAATTTTAAATGGGATCTGGGACTTAGGAAGGCTTCCTGGAGGAGGTAGACTCAGTGGGCTCAGGTGGGGAGCTGGGAGGTGGGTCTGAGTGTGGAACATAGTGAGGAATGAGGCCATGGGAAGGTCTCATTTGGAGTGGAAAGGTCCTTAAATATCCAGCCTGAAGCCCACAGGCTTGTAGCACACTAGCAGTGCCTGGCTGTGGAGGCTCACACGTGCCAGGAGCACACCGAGCACATCCTTCTTGTTAATCCTCACGCCAACTCTTGGTGGATGAACTACTAGTGTGCTATTTTACAGATGAAGAAACTGAGGCTCTAACAGGCTCAATAAATTGCCTGAAGCCACATGGATACAAAGGGGAGGAAGAACTGAACCCACATCACCCAATACGGCTGCTGCTGGCCATGCATGACTCCCCAGTGCTTGGAATGTGGCCAGATTCAATCGAGCTGTGCTGTATGTGGAAAACAGCACACCAAATTTCAGACTTAGTTTGAAAAAAACAAAAAAATAACACATCTCATTTAATATCTCCTTTTAATATTTATCACATGTTAGAATAATATTTTGGATATATTAGATGAAATAAAATATAATACTAAAATTAATTTCACGTTTTTCTTTTTACCTTTCAAATGTAGCTACTAGAAAATTTTAAATTACATACGTGGCTCACATAATATTTCCACTGGACAATGTCTCTGATGAGTGGCTGTCCAGCCTCATCTGGAATCCTCCAGAGATGGTGTATTGGTTTGCTAGGGCTGCCGTGACAAAGTGCCACAAACTGGGCAGCTTAAACAGCAGAAACGTATTCTCCTCTGGTTTTGGAGGCCAGAACTCTGCAATCCAGGTGGTGATGGGGTTGGTTCCTGCTGAGGCTGTGTGGGTGAATCTGTTCTGTGCCTCTCATCCAGCTGGGCATCGTTCATGTTCTTTGCTTTCTACTGCTAAAAGAGCTATTAGTGAGATGCTTTATATCACCCCAGCCTCTGTGTTCATCTGCACGTGGTGTTCTACATGTATGTGTGCCCAATTTTCTCCTCTTTCTAGCGACACCCGTTATATTGAATTAGGAACCTGCCAAATTTGTAACTAATTACATCTGCAACGATCATAGTTCCAAATAAGGTCACATGCTGAGATACTGGGGGTTAGCACTTCAACCTATGAATTTTGGGGGCACACAATTCAACCCATAATAGATGGGGGGGCTCCTCCCTCTCCAGGAGCTCATTCTGTACCTGGATCTCCCTGAATGACCTTCCTCTTGTGCCAGTCCATAGATCCACCTAGTCGGGACCAGGGACACCCACATTGCTTTCCTTGAAGCCCAGGTGTGACTGGCCCCACCCCGGGTGAGGGTGGTATCTATTAACGATAACCACCTGGAGAGCAGGAAGGAGCAAACTGATAAGGGAGGAAAGGTTAAAAATAACCCAAGGGCTGCCTAGATAACCTTTGCTCTGTATAACTTTGATTTACAAACAGCACTGCTAGGAGGTCACCTGGGTCTTTTGTGCAAGCTATAAAATCTCACGCTGACTTGGCTTTCTGCTCTGGCTTTCTGCTCGGGAATTTCCAGTCCTAGGCTAGTGTCACGGTGACAGGGCTGTCGCTTCTCTTTCTCTTTGTATTTTGCCCTGGCAGTCATTTGATGCCTTCCTGACACCTTCCTGAGTGTGGGAGGTTCTGGCGAGGGCCGGAATTACCCTTCTCTGTGTCTATAAAAGGAAGAAGGTGGCTTAGGAGGGCTGTGCTGTCCTCCAGAGCAGCCAGCTAACTGGGACCCTGCTCAACCCCTTGCCCTATGTGATTTGGAAAGTTACACAATTTCTTTGAGCCTGTTTTCTCATCTGCAAAATAGGAATAAAAAAGAAGGCTGCCCCACCTGCCCACCAGGTGATGGGAGGAGCAGGGAGGACTGTGGCGGCTCAAGGAGTCTCGGAGTAACATGAAGTCTATTTGGAGGCAGGTGTTGGGTGCTCTGGGGCCCTTGCCACCCAGGGCGTGGTTCTCAGTGACGCAGCATCAGCATCCCCTGGATGCTCGTGGGAAATGCAGACTCTCAGGCCCCACCCAGACCTACTGAACCAGAATCTGCATTTTTGAACAAGATCCCCAAGAGATTAGTGAGCTAATTAAAGTTTGAAAAGCACCGCTTCAGTGGACATTGCTTTGTCTGCCCTGGGTCCAATCCCCGTTCTTCTGGTAAAAGTGATCTTATTTTCTTTGGGAGAACCACGGCCCCCAACTCCAGCCCTAAGTGCTTCAGAGAGGCTAATCCCCTCTCCAGATCCCCAAGGGGGTGTGCAAAAGCTCATCCTGGCCAATCAGTCTACCCTGGGACTTTGGCTGGACCTGCGTGGTAAGAGGACCTCTCTTTACGCAGATGGCATTCAGCTGAGGGACGGAAGCCTGGAGGTGGTCACTGCCGGAGAATCTAAGGATGGAGCCTTCACAAAGGGGAGCATAAGAGGGAGTGTTGCTTGGCTTTTCAGTGCATATACGCCGGACATATAAGACCAGAGGAAGGGTCTCATATGGCCTGAGGACCCTGGCCAGGCAGGTGACAGTTAAGTCTTCAAAACCCGAAGGACTAGAGCTGTAATGGTGGAACAACCAGCAGTGGGAGACATTTCAAGCATGTGGTCCCACTGGGACACCCCCTTCAAAGCGTATCTGTGGTGCAGTGACCCAGTCCTGGAGCCGCCGCCCTGTCTGGCTTCCTCTGCCCACCGCCCAGGCTTATTGCTGGGAGCTCTGGACTCAGAAACCCAGGGCCTGGCCGGATCCGCTTGTGCATGGCATCGCTTGGGCATCTCCCTGCTTCAGGTAGGAGGCCTCAAGAGTGAGGAGGCCGTGGCCAGGGGCTGAGGACAGCAGCTGGGGCCCAAAGCCACTTGCTGAGGAAAAGCCGAGGTTTCATTTTTTAGAACTGTAAGCAGAGGGGGACACTCGGAGGAAATGAGTCACCTCGATGCACTCGCTGACAGCCAGGTGCTCCTGCTTCCCAGCCAGGCCCAAACTGGGTTCCCCACATGGTGACCAGCCTTCCCGGCTTGCTCAGGACTAAAGGGGTTCTAGGACGCTGGCCAACCAGGAAGAGCCTGGTCACCCCGTTCCCTGAAGTTTCCGGAGCTCATACTGGGACAGGCGGTGAGGGTGGGGTGGGAGTGCTGTGTGCAGGGTCAGGGGCGGAATCCCTCTGCCTGGGAGAGGGTGGGGTCTGCTTCCCAGGGCTGCTTTCCTGGAGCCCAGAGCACCCTCACCCCTGCAGGGCTTGGCAGGGAGCGCTGAGAGAGAGGGAGCGAGAGAACCAGGCAGGAGTGTGTACTACGCACCTGTGTGCACACAGCGTGCGCTTGCTCTCTCTCATGACGTGTTTGTGGCCACACACATGCATGTGTGTCCTTGTGAGTGGCCAAATGACAGGAAGGGCCCGACGTGAAGCTGCCCAGCGCGAATCTTGAGAGCTGTGAGAGTGGTTGTTTACGGTGCGGGCGAGGCTGCGCCGTAAGTGGCAGGTGGCCTGTGTGAGGGGAGGGCAGGCTGGGCGTCCTCTCTGCACCTGTGGATCCGTTGTGTGTGCCTCGTGGCTGGGAGTGGCCGGGCGGCAGGTGTGAGTGGAGACTTACCTGTCCCCTACCGGAGGCTGCTCTGTGTCCATTCTGTGTCCCTGTCAGCTGCGGGGTTGTCAGTGGGGCGTGTTGTCTTGGTGAGCCTGTTCTGGGTGTAGCTGTTGGGTGCACGGGTGAGCGGTAGACGTCTGAGCGACCTCTGCCTGTGGCACCGCGTGGGCTGGGCGGCGTGTGCCCACAGTGATGGGAAAGTCAGCGTCAAGTGTGAGCCCATTGAGGGGACAGGCAGAGTGTGTCCTTCCAGGGCCAGGCCAGGCATCGGCTCCTCGTTCTCTGCCCTGAGGGCCGCAGAGTTCCTGTCCCAGGGCTCAAACTATACTCAGTTAATTCCCTGCTAATCGGTTAATACCCCACCTGGGGGAGTTTAACGTGCCCCTCCTGGCTTCCTCCCATATGCCCTTTCAGAGTTAAGGAAGCAGCAAACTGCTTGGCCGCACAAAGCCCCTGGGTCACATTTGCCACTTTTTTTAGAAGGAAAATTGCTGCTGAGACTTCCATCCTCCGCTTCCAGAGAGTGGCATTCAGCGCAGATGCGTCTTCACGCCAAGGCCCGGGGACTAGGGCACCTGCTGCTTCCTCAGCATTGTCATAAATCTGGGGAATGTCAGAATATTAGAGCCACTCTGCCCACTGGGAAAGAGGGAGGAAAAGTCCCCCTGGCTGAGAGGAAGTGTGGCAGGAAGGAGGCAGTAGAGGGCGGGGAGGAAAGGCTAGGCTGGGGGACTGAGGGGGCAGGCGGACAGGCGCTTCCTGTCCAGAGACACAGTGACAAGGCCCGGTCTCCAGGCTCTAGCTCTAGCGAGGGACTGAAATGAGGACCTGGCAGGGATGAGCTCTGAGCCTGGGGGCTGAGAGGAGAGGCTGAAGCCCCCTGGGGAGGCGGCTCTAAATGCTCTACCAGGAAGCCACAGCCAGAGAGGACAGGAGAGGGCTCCCACATCCTCTCACCTGCGTGGGAGCTGTACGGCTGGAGTTAGAAGCCCCCATTAACTCAAGTGTGTGACTGAAGCTACTTTGGACTTTACCAGGTGTCAGAATATTACAGTGTCAGCCCCACCCCTGAATCCTTCATCTTCAGCCAGAGACAGACCCCAGCAGAGAAGGGCTCACACCCTCTCGCCTGCCCGAGGTGGGGTGCCGGGTGCCGGCTGGCTCTGGGCAGGCAGTGCTGGCTGGGCCACACCTCTTAGAACACAATACAGCCCAGCACGCAGACGGGGCTGCCTCTCCCAGCACAGTTGCAGGGTTGCTGGGCATGGTGTTGCCAGATGACTTTCTCCTCCTAAGTTCCGTCAAGGGAAATTGCGAGGAAATAAATTCCCTCTCAACACGCTATGGATTTACTCAAGCTAGCTTCCAGGGGTCCATACAATAATAGTAACATTTATTGGGTACGTGCCTTTGTGCCAAGTGCTATTAAGCAGGTCTTAAAGGGAAAAGCCATTAGCATCTCCATTTCTTAGAAGAGAGAGGGCAAGTAACTTTGCCGAGCTCGAATATACTGGGAAGTCCCAGGGCCAGGACTGGAACCCACACAGTTTGCCACCAGAGCCCCAGCTCGGGTGACCTTGCCTCTCGAGAAAACGTCGTTTGTGAAATGGGTGGGAGGAGGAAGAAAGAGTCCCCAGGAAGCTGAGCCACAGGCAGGTGTTCTTGGGCGAACTGAGGCCCAGGGTGGGCTTCCTGAGACAGTGCAGCCAGGGTTTTGGAAAAGCCAAGTGCATAGGGATGTTCTTGGAGTGAGAGAGCCAGGCTCGGTGTGGCCGTGGAGACAGGTCCCGGGACAGGAGATCAAGGAAGGATCAAAGGCCTGTGGGGCAAGGGCGGGGGCCTGGAGCCGCAGCTGTCAGCAGAGCTAGACCAGTCCGACCTCCCTGCACCTGGCCACTGGTAACCCCAAGGGTCCCTCACTCTGTAGGCCAACCCAGAGTTCCAACCAGCAGCAGAGCCTAGGCTAGGCTAGAGAGTGTGCAGGGGTTGGGGACCCCAAAAGCTGCGATCTCCCAGACAGGTCTTTGGAGGAAGTGATTCCTTGCATGACGGTGGATAAAAATACCCCAGTACCATTTCCACTTAATGGTCTCCTGAGATTCCGCACTGCTAGCACACAGGGAGCGCCTCAGGCTTTCCACAGCTGCAGATCATTCGGGTGTGTGGACACCCCATGGTTTATTCAGCCAGTCCCACACTAGTGGGCATGTAGGTTGCTTCCTGTCACCTGCTATTATAAACAGTGCAGCTGTGGGGACATCTGTAGATTAAAGTCCTGGAAATAGCACTACCAGATCAGAGAGTACCACCCTTTGTCAGTTTACTAGCTGTTGCTACTCAGCCCTCCCTAGGGTTGTACTGATTTCTGTCCCCCGCCTCCGTAGCATTAGCCAACATTTTGGTCTTTCCCAAACTGACAGGTGAACTATGGTGTCTCAGAGTAGCTTTAATTTTCATTTCTCTTTTTAAGAGGTGGAGGAAAACCTTTCTGCATTTAGGAGCCAATGGTATTTTGTATGGGGCTGCCGTCTGTCCCTCCAAGGGCTTTTCTTATTTAAACTGTCTCAGCACAGTGTGAGAGCCGTCAGCATCGCCATAAGCTCCTCTAAACTACTTGAATTAGAATGCTGTTTTCCCAAGGACAGGGTGAATGCCTAAAGACAGACAAGACTTGAGACCTGGGCTTGCTTTTCAGTGAGGAAACTGAGGCACTGACTGCACAATCAGAACCGTTCCTCCAGCTCGTCCTGGGGTTTCTCATCTTAGAGGAGAAGGCCAGATTGACACGACCCTCAGAGTCAGTCCAGCGCAGCTGACCGGGTCTCAGCCTTTGGGTCTCAGTGCTCTGTGTGAGTGACCCACGTGAGGGGAGTCGCAAGCCACGTCATCTTTTCAGCTGCTGATTGTTAAGGTACCATGTTGGTGGATAAGGAGGCTGGGTTCAAGGTCACCTAGCAGCAAGGAGGGTTGCCCGAGCCCATTCACGTCACCACAAACTTTCCAGCCCGGAGGAGAGAAGGCCTGGCTGCTTGACACTGGACTAATCAGGTTCTCTCTCTGGCCCTTGCCTCCCTGTGCACGAAATGGCAGCACTGGGCGAGTTGAGCCTTTCTGCTTTAAAATGTGTCTTTCTTTCCCTCCAGTGGGCCATGCACCTTCCCACCCCAGGGCCTTTGCGCCTGCTCTTCCCTCTGCCTGGACATCTCTCCCTCTGGATCTTTGCACACTGCCTGGCTCCTTCTCATCATCCTGGTTGCATCCTGAATGCCTTCTCCCCAGATGAGTCTCCTGGGACTCCTGCTGTAGTCCCACTCGCTCCTTCCCGGTTGACTTCTGCCACCACAGTCACCTGCTGGAATCACCTGCTTACTGATTTGCTTCCGTGTTTATGGTCTGTCCTCCCCCGTGAAGGCACGACCTTGTCTGTGTTGCTCATCATTTTGTCCCATGCCTGGTGCAGAGCAGGGTGAATGATATAAAGCAGAGGAGAGGCTCCGAGGGCTGCAGGTGTACAGAGGAGCGAGCTGCGCCCGTGTGCCGTGGAAATCTGGGCAGGCGAGGTTGCTATTCTGCAGGAGGGATGCAGGGAGCAGCCCGACCAGGGAAAATGACTGAGTGCTGTGACCCTACAGCCAGTCAAACCTCTGGAACCTCAAGAGCCTCTTCATACTCTTCCTGAGGACCATAGGCTCAGCTAACAGTAAAGGAAGCGGTTTTCTAAAAACTGTGTCTTTTGATGTCCCATCCCAAGGGATCCTTCAGTTTCTAGTCTGGAGACAGTCCAGGGAGGACATCCCCTCACTGTCCCCTGCAGGCTGCTCAGAGGCACCGTGTATAGGGCCCTTTCAATCCCTCCCTTTTCCCACCAGACATCTCTTGGGGCAGCGTGACAGCAAGTCCTGCCTCCTGGAGGCAGGATCATTAACCGTGAAGTTTATCGCCGGCCCTGTGACTGAGCTCTGTGCTTCAAGGTACTGTTGGAAGGGTCACGGGAGGTGCCAGAGGTCTTGAGGGCCACCATCTCACACTTTCTTCCTACCCCACGGTCCAGGGCTGGATACAGGGACAGTCACTCATGTAGTCCCCTTCATCGCCCCTCGTGCCCATCAATTTGTCATGCTTGTCACCCAACCACTCTCCTCGTCACCCCATCACTCTCCCCAAGACATGCCAGGGTCACTTCTCTTTCCCGCCTGAACCCTCCCCTGGCACGTCTGTTGCAGGGTGGTGTGGAACAGGAAAGATCATTTGGAGTAGGGTCTCTCACCCCCAGCACCACTGACTTGCTGTGGGGTGCCATCCTGTGCCCTGTAGGATGTGTAGCAGCATCCCTGGCTTCCATCCACTAGGTGCCAATAGCACCCCTCCCCCAGATGTGACAACCAAAAATGTCTCCAAACTTTGCCTTGGGGCAAATTGAATGTTAGGAACCAAATCCATTGGGATATACTTGGAATTCTACGCAGCCATTAAGAATGATGGATAATAATAACAGTAACCATAGCTCACGCTGTCGGGGGCACACCACGTGCCAGGCCCAGTCCTGAGTGCTCAACACACAACAGCTTCTTTAATCCTCACAGATCCCCATTGTTCACATGAGGAGACCGAGGCACAGAGAGTTTGACTTGCCCAAGCTGGTCACATAGCTAGTAAGAGGCTCACGACATATTGTTAAGACAACAAAGCAGGTAAGAAAACAATGCTTACAATATGATGTCATTTTATATTTAAAAACACACAACTATGTCCACCCACCCACATGTACACATATGTGTATCACAAAACATGTATGTTATCAGTGGCTCTTTCTAGGTCTTGAGATCACAGATGAATTTTATTTTACTTTTATTTTACTGCTATTATCTTTTTAAAAAATTGAATACATGCTATTTGTACAATGAGAAAAAAACACGGCCTCAGTTCCAGCACTGGAGGTGAGGGATCTTTCTTCAGCCCATATTAAGTCTGGGGTGACAGGTCAGGACGGCAGCACTCTGGGGACCCCGAAGTTTTCACCCCTTTCCAGAAGGTGGTGCGGACCAGGGGTTGCTCTAGACGCCAGCTCTTGCACACTCTGCCCAGTGATTGGTCTCTAGAAAATGCGTAAGCCTCCAAGCCTGGCTGCGCTGCCCTTTCGCGACAACTCTGGGGAAGTATGAAGCCTGCCCAGGCAGCCCCCGCGCCTCAGGGATCGGGGCAGATGCAGAGAGTAGCACAAGAATGATGATCCTGATTCGAACGATTTTTTATTGCTGCATTATATTCGTACATATTTATGGGGTACGTGTGATATTTTGTTACATGCACAGACTGTGTGATGATGAAGTCAGGGTATTTAGGGTATCCGTCGCCTCGAATACGTGTCATTTCTGTGTGTGGGGAACATTCCAAGTCTTCTCTTCTAGCTATTGTGAAGTACACAATACATGGTTGTTGTAAGCACATTGGAACTTACTCCTTCTACTTAACTGTGTGTTTGTACCCACCGACCAGCCTCTTCTCATTCCCCTCCCCCAACACGCCCTCCTCCCAGCCTCTAGCAACTGTCATTCTGTTCTCTACCTCTGAGATTAATTTTCTCAGCTCCCACATACTAATGTAAGTGAGAACACGTAATATTTGTCATTCTCGGCCTGGTTCATTTCACTTAACCTAATGACCTCCAGTTCCATCCATGTTGCTGCAAATGACCAGCTTTCATTCTTTGTTATGACCAAACAGCATTCCTGTGTGGGTATAGACCACACTTTCTTTATTCATTCATCCACTGATGGGCACTTCAGTTGGCTCCATGTCTTTGCTATTGTGAATAGCACTGAAATAAACATGGGGATGCAGGTATCCCTTTGATACACTGATTTTTTTTTCCTTTGGGTAAATATCCAGTAATGGGATTGCTGGCTTGTTTGGTAGTTCTATAATTATAATATTTATTTTTTTGAGAAATCTCCATACTGTTAGTTTTTAATAACACCCAATGCGATCATTTTATGAGTAAATGTTACAAATAGCATATCTTATTGTTCCTAAAATAACCAAGTGACTGTACACATTTATAAGGGGAGTTTTGAAAGGTAAAATAATTCTTTTTAAGGCTAGAAAAAATAAGTCCAAGCATTCACAGTCGTAGAATACAGGCTAAAGGCAAAACAGACTTTAGAACCAGACACACCCAAGGGGAGCCCAACCATACTTGAACGAGGACTTCGCTGCGTGGCTCAGTTTCCCAGGGGGACCACATGGGTGTGAAGGACTGGGGGAAGCCTGGAGGGGTGTCGGGGGCGGGGGTATGAAGCCCAGATCCTGGTATAAGGTTTGCACCCAAGGAATGCTAACTGTTGTCACCGTAATATGGTGGGCTTGTGGTTTGTTTTTTCCCTTTATTCTTTGGTCAGTTTGCTATCAGTATGTGACTTTTAGAATCAGAAAAAAAGAAACCAAAACTCTCATGAAACAAAAGAAAAGTGACGAGTGATTTACAGGCAGAGAGACAGATGCTCTTTAGAAACTGTGGCTCTGGGGCCCGGAATTTAACCTGCAGTTCAGAGGGGAGAGAGGCAGGTGGGCGCACCCACAAGCTTCCGAACTGCGAACTTCCTGCCTTTGAGCCCACCCACCCGTCCCCGGTTACAGATCTCAGGGAAACCCCAGGGTACGGCCCCCTCCACACACACGCCCACTCGCGGTAGGGAGGCCAGTGGCCCCAGCTTGGGGCTTGCCAGAGCCCACTGCCTCTCGCCCACCCTCCGCCACCTGCTCTCTCTGACAGTGCCCTGGGCCGGGGCGGCCTGAGCGCAGGTGGCATGGAGCCAGGAACAAGAGCCAAGGACCACAGAATTCACCGTTGGTTCCACATGTCTCTGCCCCTTTGGTTCCTTTTTCTTTTTCCATCTGTGTTTCTTTTCTTCTTTTTCATTTTACATGTTTTAAAAGCATTCCTCTAGATAAGTTGGACTTCAACAAAATTTAAAACTTTGTGCATGAAGGGACACTATGAATAGAGTAAAAAGGCCACCCACAGAATGGGAGAACATATTTGCAAATCATGTATCTGCTAAAGGACTAATCCAGTATATATAAAGAACTCTTAAAACTCAACAACAAAAAAAACAAACAACTCAATGCAAAAATGGGCAAAAGGCTTGAATAGACATTTTTCTAAAGAAAATATACAAACGGGCAAAAAAAAAAAAAAAAAAAAGAGTGAGTTAGAGAGTGAGAGAAGCCAGAAAATAGAATAGGCACAGAGGGCAGGCAGGGTGTGGCAGGGCCCTTCCCTAGGCTGGGTGGCAGTACATTCCAGAATTCAGACCCCTGAGCTCAATCCCTACTTCCAGGAAAGGACCCCAGACCCACCATGGGCCTCTGCATTTAAATAATCTAGAAATGCAGGTACTTTGAGAAGAAAGAACCCGACAGGAGACCACGAGGGCGCCCTGAGAGCATGGGTCCCCAGTCTTGATGCATTTACCAAGCGTTCACCACAAGCCCTCCACTGTGCCCTTGAGTTGGGCACAGACTTGAACCAGCCCCAGGCCCTGCTCACACTTGGCCCTGGTCTAACAGGGAGCTCAGCCTATAAAACATAGATTACAGAACAGGGTGGTAAATGCACCGGTGGAAATGTGCACACAGGTGACTCAACAACTAAGAGAAACCCAATTAAAAAATGGGCAAAGGATTTGAATACACATTTCTCCAAAAAAGATAAACACATGGCCAATAAGTACATTAAAAGATGTTCAACATCATTAGTCATCAGAGAAATGCAAATCCAAACCACAATGAGATATCACTTTACACCCACTAAGAGGGCTGTAATCAAACAGAATAAAACAAGTGTTTGGAGGGGTGTGGGGAGCTGGAACCCTCACACGCTGCTGGTGGGCACGCAAAATGGTGCAGTGCTTTGGAAAACAGTTTGGTAATTTCTCAAAAGGTTAAACATAGAGTTTTCATGTGACCCAGCAATTCCACTCCCCGGTATAGACCCAGAAGCATTGAAAACATATGTCCGCACAGAAACTTGTAAACAAATGTTCTTAGCAGCAGTAGTCAAAATAGCCCCAAAGTAGAAACAGCCAAGTGTCCATCAACTGATGAATGGGTAAATAAAACATGCTACATCCATACAATAGAATATTATTTATGCATTCAAATAAGCGGAGTACATTCAATTGATAATTGTAAAGCTATCTTGAGTAGTTTTTCTTTTTTCTGCAAGGGGAAATATAAAGCAGTTAATTTTTTTTAAAAAATGAAAGTTAAAAAAGTAAGAAATAAAAGTTATGAATAAGTGAAAGTTCTGGAAAGACGCAAAACTCAAGATTTTAAATTAAAAATGTATTTTTTTCTTCCTAACAGAAAAAATAGGGGGTTTAATATATTTAAAATATCTACTGATTCAATTTCTGTGTTAAACACATGTCAACTTTCCATGTGAATTCTGGATTCTTTTTATTATACTTCCCGTTAACACATGCACAGGTAAATAAATGAGTGCTGGGAATATCAGAGGATTATCTGGAAAGATGCTTTTTTAATTTTTTTGACTTGAATCTTTCATTCTCATGGGCTTACGTGAGGTTGATAACTGTACTGAGAATTTGTTATTCTTCCTATTCCTTTGATGACCAAAGAGGTACCTGGAAGTCATCCATCTTATCAGCCCTAGAAAATGCAGTCCTTCCCAAAAAACTCTGAAGTTTCCTCTTCCTGCCTTCTTCTATCATTTCCTGCTCATAAGTTCAAAGAAAAGGTGGGTACAGAAACACATGGAAAAAATGTGATGGTGAACTAATATTTATAAAAACAAGGGCATGTGTTCAAAATAGGTTCTGGTCTCTTGAGATTATAAATATGTTCTGTGAATTTCTATTGTAATTATACTTACTTATAATTTTACCAATCTTTATGTACAGAGAAAAAAACTATGTGAAAACAGATTGAATTATCATTTTAGTAGGAAAGGATTAAAAAAGTGTGAAGTGGATGTAAAACTCATTTAAACTTGATATTTTATTTGTTTGCAAAAATAAGGTGAGTAATTATTAGAGTAATTCATTTTTTTTTTTTTTTTTGACACAGAGTCTCACTCTGTTGCCTGGGCTAGAGTGCCGTGGCATTAGCCTAGCTCACAGCAACCTCAAACTCCTGGGCTCAAGCGATCCTTCTGCCTCAGCCTCCCAAGTAGCTGGGACTACAGGTATGCGCCACCATGCTCG
>CAUYRT010075035.1:0-86592 GCA_963574885.1 Lepilemur ruficaudatus
GCGATCCTTCTGCCTCAGCCTCCTGAGTAGCTGGGACAACAGGCATGCGCCACCACGCCCGCCTAATTTTTTCTATATATTTTTAGTTGGCCAATTAATTTCTTTCTATTTTTAGTAGAGACAGGGTCTTGCTCTTGCTCAGGCTGGTTTCGAACCCCTGACCTTGAGCAATCCGCCCGCCTCGGCCTCCTGGAGTGCTAGGATTACAGGCGTGAGCCACTGCGCCTGACCTCATAAAACTTCTTATTCAGTTTGTTTTTATATCTGAGGGTCATTAGTTATGATCTTGACTATGGACAGTAAAGTTATTAGGTTATTAAGTATGGAATGTCCAATTTCCTTAAGTACTAAGTTTGACAGTTGATATCTCTGACATTTTACTTTGACACTTCTTTTTTTGATTGTGAAGGTACATCCTCATTCTTTCAAATCATATTCTGGCTTGTGATTATCTTTCACGTTTTTTTAGAGCAATTATTGTGAAACCAAGCATAAGTCAAATATTCACGTTATTTTTGAATATGAGTTCCACTGTGGAACCAACTCAGCATAGACAGCTTGAAATGTCAATGAAGTGTTTGAGAAGGATGTGGCTAATGAACACACAGTATGTCGATGGTTTGAGAAGTTCCATTCTGGTGACTTTAATCTTGAAAATGAGCCATGTGGGTGACCTGAGACCAAGGTGGATAATGATGAGCTGAAAGCTGTAGTGGAAGTGAATCCATCGCAACCTATGCATGAATTAGCAGCAAGGTTTGATGTTACTATTCCAACAGTATTGGCCCATTTGAAACAAATGGGTTAGGTAAAGAAGCTGGATGGATGGGTACTGCGTCAATTAAATGAGCATCAGAAGAGAAATAGTCTTGAAGCTTGCCTTTTTTTGCTGTCACAACATAAAGGTGAACCATTTCTACACCATATTGTTACACATGATGAAAAATGAATTTTTTCTTGACAATTGCAAGCATTAGGCACAATGGTTGGATAAAGATGAAGTGCCGAAACACAGTCCAAAACCGAATATTCATCATAAAAAGCTAATGGTGTCTATTTGGTGGTCCAGTGCTGGTATTATCCATTATAGCTTCATGAAACCTGGTCAGTCGATTACAACAGATGTCCACTGCAACCAGTTGGATGAAATGATGAGGGATGTGATTAAGCAGCTGAGATTAGTCAATAGAGATAGGCCAACGCTCTTGCAAGACCACATGTCAAACAAACAATGCTGAGCAGCAACAAACAATGCTGCTCAGAAGCTGGGCTTGGAAACTTTCATCCACTATATTCACCAGACCTTGCACCAACTGACTACTATTTCTTCCAGGCTTTGGACCACTTCTTGCAAGGAAAAATTAAATTCTTAATAAACTGTGGAAAATACCTTTTGGGAATTCATTGCCACTCACTTTCCAGGCTTCTTTGCTGTTGACATAAGCAAGCTACCATTACGATGGCAAAGCTGTGTTGATAGTTTAAGTACACATATTTTGATTAATAATACTGTTTCTTGTTTGAGATATAACAAATCTAAACCTTTGATTTGAAATTGGACATTTAATATTTAATGACCTAATAAAAGATTCCATTGGTAGGAAGTGGTGGATTTTAAGAGCCATTCAAAGAAAGAAGGAATTAATGAAATTTACAGTGATAGGATGGATAACAAAGGCTAAATACTTTCTGGTTGTAGAGAAGAATATAGGGATCTTTTTCTGTTTCTTTCTTTTCTAATATGTTAAGTCAGCAGAAGATTTAGAATAACTTGGTCACATAAACATTATAACCAAACTCTCCTATCCTTTTCAAGATTTTGATCTGCATAAATATATAAGCATTGCTGAATGACACCCATTCCATCTTCCAACACCTCCCTAGCCCTTGTCCATGTGGGAATTGCACATCTCATTGCTTTATAGTTACATTTGATCAAACATGATATTAATTATCTGGCTTAATCTCCTCTCTTGAACATCAGAGCTGGTTTGAATAAATTAACTGCTTTGTAAGTCTGTGGACTTTAACAGATAAGATTTTTCATCAAAGAAGTAATTCAAAAGTTTGGACTATCCCCTCTAACAGCACTTTCCAGAGAAGTGTCCAAAATGTTTTGAGTGGCTGCAACAGTGCAATAAATGCACACTTGTTCAACTTTGTTACTTTAAAGCAAATGGAACTCAGTTTGATAAGTTATCTCAAATTTTCACTATACCAAAGGTAATTTTACCTGGACTGTTACATTATATAAAATATAAAACAGATCTTTTTCTTGTTGATATTTGGTGGAGGGGGTTGGTAATGTCCCACATGTCATCTACTTAGTGTTCTCTTAGCTTGCTGAGGCTACCCGCCAGGCATCCATGGAATATCATTTGAAAACCACTAATTTAGATATCTGAATTCTCCCACTCTGATTTGTAGGTAAAGAAGAAAAGATGGATGAGGTCTCTACTGGTTCTTTCTCTATAACATGAGTTTACCATGCTTGGGGTGTGTTTTCTTCTATTACAAATTTTCAGTGAGGAGAAAAAAGACAGGAATATATAGCTAATATAATGAAGCATTCCACTAACATGTGTAGCTTCCTAGCCATTCAACAGTATCCATTGAGCATTAGATTAACCTGAGATTGGAGTGGGTGGGAGTTAAAAAACAACCATTTCCTTTCTGTACTACACAGTTGCCTAGGCATAACAATTTTACAATATTGAGATATTTTTCTTACGCATAATTAGTTGTGTACACATGTCCCTATCTTCATTTATTCAACAAATATATATTTTTAAAACCTGGTACACACCAAGACCAGTATGAAGGCTTGAGCATAAAAAAAGAAAAAGGAAAAGAAAAAAACACATAAGCTCCTTAGACATTTGGCACTTAGAGAAATTACACAACTTATTTTACTTTGAAATATTTACAGTTATAAAGGCAAAGTACCTTTCGGCAGAGAAAGTCATTCTTTATTTTCAAGTTGACTAGAATTATTAGAAAAAATGCTGTTACAACATCATTGAAATAATGATCTTCATTGCTTTAACCATATTTTTTAACATGTAATCACAATTTCAAAGTTTTTACTTTGAAATTTCAGACTGTTGGGGGTAAGAAAATTAACTGCTCAAACAAACAAATATTCTCTTATTTATTGATGTCCTTCATCAGTCTCTTAATCCTGGCTAGTAGTCTTAACTACAAAAAGGAAAATTAGGTTGACTTCAGAGAGATTGTATGTAAGAAGAGGCCTGAGAAATTTTGAAGGACAGGCTGGAAATTGTTTTCACTAGTTAAACTGAGTAAAATTCAGCCTTTCCAGTTACATACTTGAAAACTTTTGATGGGTGAGATAAGCTATTTGTGGCAAGCAGTTACGGGTCCTCCATATCACCAGTATCATGGTAAATAAATAATTGGTATTCAATACTTTATTCACTATCTAATGGTTTGAAACCAGAAATTATTGGCCATGAAGATCCTACTAAGAGGCTACTATTCTAAGAAGCATAGCTTGGGGGTCATTAAGTTCTACAACTTGCACTGTTCAAAAAACAGACATTATGCAAAGGCATTCTGTACAATTTATTTCCTGAATGTTTGCCAAAAAATATGATTTTCTTCTAATTCAAACACTATCCGCTCCAGTGAATGACAGTTCACAGCTGCTTTCTCTGCCATGCTTGCACCCAAATTTTCAGGAGGACACACCATTGCCCTTAGACTTCGTTCAAAATTTTGTTAAGGATATTGTGATTTATTAGCCAGGATGACTCATATGAAACCCTCTCTTAAAAGATGACTCAGTGGTATTTAAGGAAATTCTGTTATGTTAACTGGAAAAAAAAATTTATTGGTAAGATTGCTACTTCTTTGGATGGTTTTGTGACATTAGTCAACAATACTGTTATCTGTTACCTAGTCTTATATTTGCTCTGGTGCTGTTGGTACTGTAAGTGATGGTAATAAATGCAGTAATACTTCATTAGCTCAGACCTTGCTGATTCTAGATTTGGGACAATTTCCAAAAGGAATTTGCTGAAGTTTACTTATTCTTATCACTCAAAGCAATAGATTGCCGAACAAAATAACAGGTTTAGTAAGATTTTTGGAGTGATTTTGATTGAGAAAGTAAATATACTGGTGCTTAAAACATTTGTCAGGCTGAAAAGTGTTATTATTGATCATTATCTGCACCTTTTCAATGATTGGCTCTGTGATCTTAATTTCCTTGTCTGTAAAAAAGTGATAATAATGGTACCTATTTTTTGGAATTTCAACACTTTGATCCATTAAAAGGTGGTACTGGTGGAACCTGCATCATAGTATTGTGTGTGATAAGGGGTTAATATGCACAAAATGCTTAAGTAGTACTTAGAATATTTTATCTGGCTTTTTTGAAAATTATGATTAGCAATGTGCTCATTATTCATTGTTAGTAGTATAAAACGTATTTCTGGGCCTTGTTTAACTATAAGAGAAAATTTTTGTGTAGACCTCCATTCATTATGATGATTTTAATCAAATTTATATATATGACAGGGACATAAAATGTTCTACAGTAGACATTTGGCTCATGTAGACATTCCTGGATTAGTGGAATTTCCCCCCATTGTTCTAGTTTTTATGCTAAGAATCTGAATTGCACTTACAAATTGTGCCAAAAATTATTGTATACTGTGGCACCAATCATATGCTGGAAAGAACATAAAAATGAAAGTTGGCATAACTCTGTTTTTTCCTGATTATTTTTCTAACTTCCTAACCCTTTTTTTCTCAGTGTCCTTATCTTTAACTTTGGTAATAAAAGCTATATGAAATACTTTGTGGGGTTGATTTAAGATTAACTGTTGTGCTTGTTTTAGGCGAATGTTTTTTGGCTTATCCAGCATACCTTTCGCCTCCTTCTGATATCAGCACCTAAATTTTCCCTTTGGGTCTAACACCTTTACTGTGAGATACTGTTATGATGCCAATTGTCAAAAAACATGGCCCACCCATTTTTAGTAAATTTCAAGAAATGTATCCCTGAAATTATCTGGAGTTATAAAATTGAACTGAGACACAAAGACCAAAACTCATAGGAATTCTTTCATCACCAGGGTAAGCATCTGAAGAGGAGTTGTTATTAGTTCCCGTTATCGAGATCACTGGAACTGCTCATGTTCTTTTTCTTTATGTGATCTAGTCCTTTGGCTCTTCCTTTGTTTCTGTGAACTATGTCATAGTCTTCCAATAAATTACTTTAAAAAGAAAATTCAGGCAAATTTGCTTTCTGTTGCTTGTAATTAAAATCTCTAACTGGTATCATGTCCACAGACAGGCTATATGTTGTTATGAAGAGTCTGGGAATTTATTGAATTTAGCTTTGTGAAAGTCACTGAGCTGGTTAGACCTGAGATTGTGCTGAAAATTAGAAGTAATTTGGTTTCTTGGTATTGTAACTTCATTCTGGCTCTAATACTGAAAATGTTTCTGGGATAAAATAGAACATTAAATATGAAAGCCCTTTGTACAAGCTAAAAGTATTTGTATACATGAGGTACCCCACCAGGTCCATATCAATGATTAAAATACTTTCTTATGCTATGTTGTCAGATCAACACAGCACAGAGGAAATATGTTTGAGGAAATGGTCAGACACATGGTGAGAATGTGGTTGAATCAGATTAAATGAACAAGATGGCTAACTTTTCCTTCTTGAGGGGGAAAAGGAACATCAGGAAACATTAATGACAGTAGCAAATACAACATTCTGGCTTCTGATATATTTTTTTTCCTTTCTCTATCCTCCTACCTAAACTATAGAAATGTAGTGAGTGTAACTACTCATTAGTTGTCAATTTAGAGCAAGTACAAAGATAGGAAACCATCTTGAGCTTCCCATAATATAGGCCCCCAAACCTTCTAATCCCATCAAATTGTTGATAAAAGCATCATTAATCTAGCCTGTCAGTCCTGGAATTGACAGTTATTGATATCTATGATGAGAAAAGAAATTGTTCCTTTTTAAGGAATGAGTTGTTACTTCTAGTTTTCAAATGAGACTCATTTATAGATTTAGTCTACTAGTTTGTTCCAATATTGTTTCAGAAAATAAAATGTTCCAGGGATGTGGGTGAGACAAGCAGGCACAATCATGCATGTGACCTTTTATTAAGAGGCACTTCAAAAAATATTCTAAAGATTCTTAAAAGGGAAGTATCTTAAAATTGGGGGTGGCATTCACCAAAGCTGTTATTAATGGTATATATAATCTAATAATCAATGAAGTCTCTGTACCCAGGAAATATGGGATAGAAAAATATAGAGAGATAAAGATATAACAGTAGAGCTAGAAAATATATGCAATACACCAATATATGCAGGGCAAACTAGTAAGTTGGCACATGCTTTTGGAAATGGAAAATTAGAACTTCTACAAAGTAGAAAAAAACTTCCAAAAATAGAGTTAATGGAAGGTCTACATCAATGAATCCTGCTGAGTTTATTTGAGGCCCTATCTTAGAAGTAAAATCATAGTTTGCAGAACTTATGATATCTTGACTAATATTATATCAAGGGTTCAGTAGGTATTCAATCACCTAAGCTCGTGATGATGTCTTAGTCACATTTGAGTTTAGTCACATTATCTGTAGTTTGGAATTGGAGATATTATCATCCTTCATTTTCACTGAAAGACAGGATACATTGAATAGTTACTGAAGCATTATTCATCTTATGTTGGAATTAGTCCCAAACAGGTGCATCTTATGCTGTATGTTTTATAACTAAAATAACAAGATGACCTAATTAATTTTAAGGCAATCTTATCTATAGGTTTGCTCCATAGCAAAATTATGGAGAGGAAAATTTTAACAGGGAATTAATATTTTACAGTAAGTGTATTCATACTTATTTAAATACTATTTTTGATTAAATTATGCATTTTGAGAAAATATTTTTTGAACTTTTGGTGAACATAGTTTTGGAATGCTTCCCTATTTAGAAACTCTTATATTCTACCTTATCCTTACCTGTCTTGACTTGTCCCACGCAATCTGACTCTACCCAGCCTTGAATTGAATTTAAAAAGGGAAATTCATTCTGAATCTGCAGCCCTGGAAGACATCAGTCTATATGTTTCCACAACTGATTCACTAAGAATCATAGAAAATGATGGTGCACATGTATAAAAATAATTGTTATGTTTTAGAAGAATGCCCAAAGGCTCCTCTCACTGGCTTAATTTTAGGGGCAGCAGAGTTAAAGGGCTGCTTGTGGTCTTAGCTCTCTTCTTTCCTTCAGGGAACCCTGGGAAGGCTCCCCGATGCCTTTGCTTAATGCAGGTCTTGGAACATCAGATCAGAGAATTAGAGAAACAGTGACTAATTCTTTCATATCCTCAAATCATTCATTAGTGATCTGCAATTCTTATAAACAACTGGAAGATATTAGAACTACAAAAAGACCAAAATAAAAGTACAAAAATATTCCCAGTCAGAATTTTTTTTCCTGTGCTTGACATCTTATTTAACACAAAGATGCACATCTGGACAAAAAGAGCTCATATTTTGTATTTAGAAATAACCACATGAAGATAAAACTCATCAAGTCAACATTGTCCAATAAATGATGTAGGGTCAGTAATAAAAAGAAATTCAGCTTAAATTTATAAACTGAAAATTCATATTACAGAACCATAAAAAAGTACGCATTATGAAGATATGCTACCATATCAGAAATAATAAAAGAAAATGTTAAATAATGTTAAATGCTAAGTAATATTCAGTCTAACTTTTCCAATAACACAAATAAGGAAGTAAATATTAATAAATTTTAGAAAGATTTTGTAGTCAGGGTTAAAACAAAAAGGATATTCTGATTAACCTCTAGTTAACCAAATTGCCTTAGTTGATGAGCATTTTAGGTTTTATATTGTGATTTAAGAATTTACTTAAATGTTAGTGTAAGAGGCAGTGCTGAAGTAGAACAAAAGTAAAAATTTCAGCAAGACAATTTAAAATCTCAGTTCTCTTTCTTAGTTATCAAGTGATTCTGAACAAGTCATCTCCTGTCTCTGGGTCTCCATTTTCTTGTCTATAAAGTGAGGGATTTACACTAGAAGTTACTTCCAACTTTTAAAATTATGATTGTAGAGCACTTTCAACATCATGTCTTTTTGTGTGTGTTAAAAAACCTCTCTTCTTTATAGACTATCATTAGTGAGAACAGGCATGAGGGAGTCCTCAGTTTTTAGCAGCTAGAGCAATGCTGTTGTGTCAAAAATGTAGCATAAATGTTCCTGTCATTAGTTTAAATAGCAAGACTCTGGAAAAGATTTTGTATTTTCTATACTTCAAACACATTAAGCTTTTACTTCCTGTTACCAAAAAAATTAATACTTTGTAAAAATAATATTGTTAAAATAACTGAAAAATTTCAGGGTCCATTTAGCCAATAGAAGAAATCATATTTTATATACAAAAATAGCTTTTCTCCAACTGTCTCCTTTGTGACATTGAACCTTCTTACTTTCATACCTTATTTGTGAATGCAATCAATTGCAAATCCTGAAATCCAAGGGACAGAATACTTTACCTAGGGAAATTTCAACAGTAGTCATACATAAAATGTAAGACAAAAAGTACTACCTTTAGGCTTATATAAAAGACAATGAAACTAGCTTAGAAAGCTTGAGACCGAGAAATGAGCTTGGGGAAAGAAAATACCAAGTGTGTTAGTTGTGAGGAGTCTGTCCAATAGATGAGACTGACACTATTGTTTGCTATCCCTTCTGCTGTCCCTCTCTCAGTGCTGGCACAGCTTGAGTCTAGAATGCAGCTAGTGAATGACCCACACCTTGGACAACAAAA
The DNA here is from genome assembly GCA_963574885.1 of Lepilemur ruficaudatus. Taxonomy (NCBI): domain Eukaryota; kingdom Metazoa; phylum Chordata; class Mammalia; order Primates; family Lepilemuridae; genus Lepilemur; species Lepilemur ruficaudatus. The sequence goes on from CAUYRT010075035.1 coordinate 8,856, forward strand.
CTTGAGGAAGTCTTCTAGGGATTTTTGGGAAATATTTATCCCCTCAAAAGAGAGAGGGAGAGGAGGAGAGAAAGAAAGGGAATAAAGGGAGGAGGGGAGAGAGACAGAGAAAATTCCTTTAAGCTGTATTTTATCTACATGAGATTTCTGAAATTGTGGCAACCATCGTGTACCATGAGTAGACAAGACAAAGGACTTAGACAGTAACTCAATGGGATGGCAGAGCAGGACAATGAAAAACCTGAATCCCTGGGCCATTGAACTAATCCCTGAGTGACCTGCCTTTGGATTTGTGTTACAGGAGATAATTTCACTTATTGTTTAAGCTATTTTGATTGACTATTTTTCTGCTTTTGGCTGAAAGGGTTATAATTCCTCCATCTCTGGCTACTTGCTCACCGGTGTCATCATTTTATTTTTACCCTAGGACGGCTTCCGATATGCTTGCAATTATTTCTCTAAGATTGTTTTGGGGTGAGGGAACTGGGTGATTGATTGGGTAGGTAGGAGTAGCTTTTTAGTTCCAAATTCTACTCCGTGTTGTAGTCTGGAAGAGTAGTTCTGACCACTCCAAACATGCATATGCCTGTACTCAAAACATTTAATTGAATAGACTATCAAAGAAACAAGAAAACTAAAGTTCAATGGCTGTAATCATAGCAGTAGAATTATTATCTCTAATATTCCGTAGCAGAGAAAAGGAGAGGGAGTAGGTGACATTCTCTGTGGTGATTAGTAACCAGTGCTTTAAAGAAAGTGACTAAAATGATTTACTGAGGACCTACCATTAATTCACAACATATTATCATGAATGAGTCACTTAAATTGTTGCTTCCACATTGCACTATTTTGCCCTTGTCGGGACTGATTTTGTTTGTTGTCACATTAGTCACTTGTTCAGTTATTTTTGGCTCTCTTGTATTTTCTAATAATCCCTAATAGAGTTTAGTCAGCTAAATACTTTTGTTGGGTAATATATGCATGAACACATCTAAGAGTTGGACAGAAGAATTTTTTATTTTTGCTAATTAGAATAAAACTTTCTTTCATTTTTCTCAGAAGATCAGTTAATATTTATTTTTGCATTTCATTAGATTTTCTCCCCAGAATCCAAAATCTCCATTATATAAACTGTATAATAAAAGTGTCAGATAATTCTAGCTTTTGCCTTGGGGGCTTTATTCATTCATTCGTTCATTCAATCAGAAATATAGTTTGAGCGTCTAATTTGTGCCAATCCTAATGTTTAGTACTGGAACATGAAATGATGGAGAAACTAAATTTATTTCCTGCCCCCATAGAGCCTATAGTTCAGAGTCATATGTTTATATCAGGGTTTCAGCATGGTTTGGAATGTCTGGTAGACAAATGCACATTTCTTTTTGTTTGAGAAATAATTACCTAAGCCCTATGGCCATGGTCACTCCTTTTAAGTTCTTGTAGAACAAGTGTTTTAAAAACCCAATTTTAAATGTGTATGAAGTAGTAATGCCTCCAATGTGCATGAGGAATCATGCAAATAACCCACTTAAAGTTTAAAAAACTGAAGAAAACAACGACAAAACATTTTCTGACTCGAAGAGGTGTAGGTATGCATTTTAACGTATCAGAAGGGAGAGTGTTAATGCTAAGCAGATGGCCATGACTCAGTGTTCCCGTTTGATCTGTCAGCAGTATATGGCACAGGTGAACACTCCAGCCTTCTTCATAACTTTCCTTGCCTTTCCCTACAGCACATTCTCAAATTTTCTCCTAACATTTGTGGCTATTGTTTCTTAGTCATTTTGAGGAGCCTCTTCCTTTGTTGGCTTTTTTACCTGTTTGTGTCTATACTGCACCCTTTACAAACTAAAACTGGGCAATATTGTCCATTCTCATGGCTTCGATTGCTATCTATGCATCAGTGTTCCCCAAACTTATATCTGCAATGAGTTGTCTCTCCTGAACTTTAGTCTAGACCCACATACTCCACTGATTATTTGATATCTGAGCTTGGATGTCTGCCTCGTCACTTAAAAGTCAACATGTTCAAAATATTTTCATTAACTTCTTCCTCTTCTTGTGTTTTTTTCTGAAACCATCAATGCTGTCTTTCAAACTTGCTTCCAAAATATCACCAAGTCCCTTCTATGCTATCTCTTTAACATCACTCAGTTTCAACCACTTTCCTCCATCTTCCTATCTACCACTCCCGGCCATACTCTGTCATCACTCTCCTGAATTACTGGATTAGTCTCCTAACTGGTTAGATTCCTTAGTGCTAGTCTTGATTCTCTCCAACCTATTCTCAACCTGGAAAGCTGAGTGAACTTACTGTAAGACAAACCCAATTTACTCTCTTCATGGTTAAAACCATCTTTCATTGAGATACCTGTCTTAAAATCTGGCACTTCTAGTTTGCATTTCTCTCCACCATGCACAATGTACTTTTGCTATGAATGACACAGCAATTGCCTGAATGTATTACATCACCTTGCCTCCAAAACTTTGCATATCTTTTCCTGAAGAATTTGTTGTTTCCCTTTCAATTGGATAGCACTTGTATGTACTTCTAGTCTGTTTCAATGCCAAAATTCCAAAAATTCTTCACTGACCTACCACTCTCAGCCTCCTGAAGATAGCTTTTTGTGTCCTTGAAATGATCTTCCATAGAATTCTCTACTTGTACAACACTACGTCATAGTTTTTGTACTTGTCTTTATCCCTTCTCAAACAGTATTATCCAAGAGAGCAAGAAATATGTCTGAATTGTTGGATATTTTATCCCCAGCTTAAGACCTGGCACATGATCATAACTATTCTTTGTTTAATGGAAGAACAAAAATTAGATCAAATTAAATATTAACTCTAGTATCTAGGGATTAATATGATCATGCTAATGTTGTGTCTCTCTTCCTATTTTTGTAATGCTTATTAATATTTAATTTGGTATAAAGAGATGCCAAAAAATGATTGTCAAATTGAATTTTAAAATCTAGGACTCATGAAGCACAGTTGTTGATTTTACCCCTTAATCTAACTCTCTTTCTTTCATTTTTAGTAAGTCTATGATTTTTCCAAGTGAGTTAGTTGGGAGGCATGAGATAATCTCTCATGTCTGTTTTTACCCCTAGTGAATCCCTATATTGAGTGTTCTTCTCCGAGGGAGATTTCCTAGCATATAGAAACAATGTTAACCTGGACTGCCATCTTGTTCTTTTAATTCCAGATGAAGTGTGGCTCCCAGATCTCCCACAGAAGAAGAGAGGGCAAATAAGAGACACAGGAAATGAACTAGAAGCAGTAGGGAGAGAGCTGAGTGGGAGAATTTAGATGATAATATGCTATGACATCCTTCCTTCCCCCATGGTACCTGACCCCATAAACCAGTCACTCCTTCAGTAGTGATTCTTTGTTTTTACTGAAACTTAGACATTCCACATACCCTAGGCCACTGGTTTGCAAAGTGGTTAATAGTGTGAATATGATGGGGGGAAGTATCTGTAATTTTTAAAAGTTCCCTAAAGATCAGTGATTTGCAATCATTTTTTTGTATGAATGACTGTACAGTCTCTTCTCTGCATACTGCAGACTAAGTTTCTGGGCTGCAAGAGAGATTTTCCTGCAAATGTGTATAGTACAGATCACTTAGTCTTCACAATTTATAAATTATCATAAGTTTATATTTCTCAATCCATAGAAAAGAAAATTATATAATTCATTTATATATGCTCTTCTCTTATTTCTATATCAATCTATATAGAAAATTCAACTAAATAAAACAAACATTAAAAGGGATGTTCTAGGATTGGCAATCTTTTTATTTGTGTGGCAGTATATATCTCTACCTGCCTTAATTTTTTCTATTATACAAATACTACATTGATAAGAAGGGTGATATCTTGTTCCTTTTGTATCCCAATGTCCAGCAGAGTATATGGCATGTGGCAAATGCCCAATTAAAATTATTTTTAAATGAATGGATTGATAATTTTTCTGCTTATGGCCTTATCCTGGATTTCACCAGGATTTCAAGCTACATTATGACATTTGGGTCTTCAAACTATCCTGGCAAGTATATAAGAAGGTATCATTACTAGTACAGGACTTTTCCAAATTAATCACTTGCTTTTGTGCATCTTTACGATGTTGTTTTTACTGAAGTTATTTGAGTACGTGTTTGTATCCTCCACTATATTTTAAAATCTCAAGAGCAAAAAGGCATCTTTGTACACCCAAAGCACAATGCCTCTTTAACAGGACAGACTCTGCTGAATTGATTCACCATTATTTTAAAAAAGGCAAAAGTGTTTTTGATTCCAATCCATAAAATCTGGTTGTAATTGCTTGTCTCCTGTAGACCTACCTTTAGAATCGTTCTTTGTACCCACTATATGCCCTTCTCTAATATTCATGATTGGATAGCATTAGTCCTTGGATGGATCACTGAATGCTATAATCATAAATTGGCAATGCATTTTGCACTCAGTTCTTCATTATGCTTTGATATTGGAAGAAGAGTTTCTTTTAAGTCTGAATGAATTATAGCCAGTGGTTCTTTTTTTGCCAAGTCCCACCAACACTCAATTACCCAGGAACTGATTCTATAGTTTTCAGGTTATACAGGCCATTACCTCTTACCCTCTTACTTCTTGATGTCTACCTTTGCACCATTTCACTGCTCATTAGACTGTCTGGAGGAAAAAGAAACACTTTGAGAAGGCAATGAAGGTGAAACTCAGGATGGTTATTTTGTACTTGTTAGCAGCCCAATAAGAGGTTTCATGGGAAACATGATTAGTGAAAACTGATAGGATACAGTCTGGACTGTGCTATCTATATGTGGGTTATACTTATTTTTCCTTCTGTCATCAATTATCTTAGAATATTTAGAGTTTGCTCACAGAAAATGTTAAAGAAAAAATATGTATCATTTTTTTCTCAACAAATAATTTTAAAACACATTATATAGATGCACTTTCTTTAATATCAGGGACACCTGAGTTCATGCTATTTGATAAGTTAAAAAATACCATACTTGTGGTAAGATCATCCTGGAACCCATATGCACTTTGGCAGATTTGGTGAGAGTATAGTGAGCTGAATACAGATGCCATTCTTGAAATTTTTATCAAAAGGACCTGTCTTTTACTTCAAAGAACTTACTTCTATTTTGTGGAAGTCTTTATCATAACTTAGTTTTCACATCTTATTGCAATTAGCATGGATAAGATATGTTGTGAATTTTGATTTTGGACACACATTTAAGAGTGTGCTTAAATAATAACAAGAAACACGTGTCTTTTGTTTTTTGTCTTCTGATTGGAGGGAGGAAATAGCTGTATCTCTTTCTGATACAAATGATCATTGAGTTGACCTCTATATGTAATGAAAATGGGAACTGTTGAACAACAAAGAAAGGTGTAGTTTATAATTCATGAGATAATTTAAAAAGAAAAGGCGAAGAAAGCTGTGCCTGCTTTTTTTCCTATGTAAATCATGTGGGAAACCATAAACATAAAGAATTTTTTTCTTCATGTTTAGATTCTGAATTATAAAATTGTCTACTGTGTTGTGAAGAAGATTTTGTCTGAATTGTTTTTGTCCTTTGAAGTTCATTTTTCATAAGTGAATACTTCAAAAAATGTGATACTACATCCTTATTGTAAACATTACAGTTATAATCAGAGAATATTCTAGAAGACCTACACAACTAACTCTCTAGAAGGGTCACTGGAATTTTACAAGGTATATACTTCTCTTTGGAAGTACCATATATACTTCTGTTGTACCAGATACATGACATTGATAACTGGAAGTTCTCGGCCGGGTGCGGTGGCTCACACCTGTAATCCTAGTACTCTGGGAGGCCAAGGCGGGCGGATGGCTCAAGGTCAGGAGTTTGAAACCAGCCTCAGCAAGAGCAAGACCCCATCTCTACTAAAAAAAAAAAATAGAAAGAAATTAATTGGCCAACTAAAAATATATACAAAAATTTAGCCGGGCATGGTGGCACATGCCTGTAGTCCCAGCTACTCGGGAGGCTGAGGCAGAAGGATTTGTTGAGCCCAGGAGTTTGAGAGTTTGAGGTTGCTGTGAACTAGGCTGACGCCACGGCACTCACTCTAGCCCAGGCAACAGAGTGAGACTCTGTCTCCAAAAAAAAAAAAAAAGAAAGAAAGAAAACTGGAAGTTCTCAAATTATTTGTCAACAATATTTCAGTAATGTCTTGCCAGTAATGTCTTGCTTAAGTAAAAACTGGTTTTGTTCCTATCTTTTCCTTTCTAATATATTAAAACAAAATATTCAATGTTTAAGTTTAAGTTTAACTTAAGTTCCTTTTTATAATTTTTCTATTTTATCTCTGTATTATAATTTGTTATTTGCAAGGCTTGTCCTCTTTAAAATCGCATCGTATTGATATTCCTTTGATTAACACACACACAGATATTTCAGCTAGTTTGAGATAATCTGGGTTCGGTCCACCTAGTTATAAAGTAATGACCATAAGGGCTAGAACTTATACAGATGGGCAAGTCAAAAAATCAAATGTCAAATAGCCAGGAAACAAAACTTCGCTTTCTTTTCATAAAGACCTAGGGAGTACTCAATAATCTCCTTTTAATCTTTTCCCTTCCCATGAGTAGGACAATGATATTACACATCTTCAACTCCTCCCTATCATCTGATTTCATGCCCGCTTTTCTTTCTTTCCTTGTCCACAAATTTTTCTTCACTGTACAATTCACATGGGATTCTTCCTCTTAACACTATAGAGAAATCCAAGCTCTGTGTGATATACTGTCTGCACTACCTCTATCCTAACTTACTCAGACCTGTATTCCTTCCTTAAATGTTTAGCACAGTGTTCCTAAAAGTATTCTATAGAGTAGTTGTTCTGTGACACACTTTGGTAACAAAACCTTTCAAGACTAAATTTGCCAAGTGCTACATACTTTGTTTCTTTGACATTTGTAACAAATATTAGCATGTTATGAGATCTGAAACGAAGTGTCATGTGATAAACCTGTTTAACTTTTTAAACCTTCATTTCATGTTTTCTTAACCTTCTTTTTCTCTTTTGAAAGCATTTTATTATGTCTTCTGTAGACTTTAGAATCTGTTAGTTTTGAATTCTGTGAAGAAAAGTTTTTGAAATTATCAAATTGATGATTTCATATATCTATTTTAAAAGACAATGTTTTTCTCATTCTATTAATATAAAAAAAGTATCTTTTTATGACTCCATTATATCTTTCAGCAAATAGTTGTAAACTTAGCAACCTCACCTTTCTCCCACTGCCCATGTTTGGAGAGGTCAATTTATGGACTACCTCTGGTAGATCACACATAAACTGGTAGTTCTTGTTAAGGAGTGTGTCAGTTATTCTGAGAGCAATAAAAACTCATTGAAAAATGCCATTTTGAACAAGGGTGTGATTTAATAATTACAATAAAATAAAGCAAACACCAAACAGATGTTACTAGGTGAAGTGAGGAGAATGGTCTAGGGCGAGAGTGAGGGAATAGGATTAAGAAGGTCAACAATGAGGCTATTTTAATAATCCAGGAGAAAGTTTTAGGTTGCACGGACTAGGGTGATAATGTGATGTAAACTGAAATAAGTTAACAGATTTTAAAGATGTATAGCAGGTAAAAGAGTCAAGGTGAGGCAATTAAATGGAGATTGAGCAGTACTGAGGAAGATAAAGGTAGGAATGCTGTCATAATTCTAGCTTGAAAAAGTGATTATTAAAATTAGATTAGGACCAGAGAGGATGGGGTATGGCATGCAAAAAGCCATGCATTAAGTTTTGGGTAGGTTGAATCAGAGTTGCCTTTGAGAATTCAGGGGCAAAGTTATCAAGTTGTTAAAGAGGCAATCAGTTATACTGATCAGAAGAGTGATTGTCAGTAGAGAAAAAAATGAAAACAAATGAATTCATGAGAATATTAGATGGCAATTGAAGTCAGGACCATGTGAAATTATTTAAACTTTAAAACTAAATAAATAAATAGTTTTATTCATTTTGTGCCTTCATTTTCATTTCATATGCCCTAAGATTATTGAGCTACACTAACGAACACATTTCTTGCTATTAGTGACTAACCTTCTCCTATGAAGATTTGTATTCAGCTAAGTGGTAATTATCTCCTAAAATACACTAAAATTTTTCTAACCTGATGATTTTAATGTTTAATCTTAATACTTGTTATCAGTGCATTCAGCAGAGATGATTGCCATTTCCTGGAAATAAGTTTTCATAAACTCAAACACCTTTGCTCAGTTTTAAATGTAATTCCTTTGTGTGTATACTATCTATGATGTCCTCTTGCCTACTCAAGGACACCACTACACATCTACTTTTGTCATGCCTACATCATCAATTTTTCCTCTCTAATGGATCATATGTGTGGTTTTGCACTGGATCAATTTGGCTAAGCTGTAAATAAATTTTTCAGAAACCTCCTCTTTGTATGTCTCTAGGTTAGAGTTGGCCCAAAGAGAAATTTGCTTAGGATTTGAAAGGTTGAAGTGTAGCACCAGGCATTACCCTCTGAAGGTCATTGGGGATAGGCGTGGTAAGAGACAGGTGCATAAATACCAGTAGGTTTCAGGTTTTCTCTGTGCTCCCTTGTGGTGTGAAATAGATGAAGAGCTTCTGGCAGGTTCTCTCCCCTTCTCAGCACTTCTTGGCTACCATCCCTGCTGACCAGTAGTAACCCCAGGCCCAACACCAGATGCAGAAGCTATTGTCTGCTCCATTAGCTCTTCACTGTGGTCCCACTCCAACAGCTGGATGTTCCTGGATTTCCATATTTCCTCTCAAGGATTCATTGTCCACCCACCCAGTGTTTCAGGAAGACTAGTTAATAATCTAGTTACTTTTATTTGACCCTGCAACTTCCCTTTTTAGACAATTACTCCCTCAGATTCTCTCATGAATGTGTAAGGTCTTAATCCTAAAATCACTTATTATATGATATTCTTAATGGTTTTGTTTCTCAGTGAATCTTGACTGATGTAGTATATAATTATTTTGCTCTAGTATTAGGAGAAGAAAACCTTAATTTCTCTGCCAGCTACCACCCCATTTCACTGCTTTCTTTGGGTCAAATTTCCTTAAAAGAGTTGTCTATACTTACTTTCTCCAAATATTTTGTTCTCTCTTAACCCACACTGATCCAACTTTCATCTCTATCACTCCACAGAAATAACACATCAAGGTCAATAATGATATCCATTCACATTTCTAAATCAAATGGTCAATTCTCTACCCTCTTGTTACTGGAACTCTCAGTAACATTTGATAAAGTTGATTATTCCCTCCTTTTTGGCATATTTCTTCACTTATCTTCTAGGATACCACACGTTTTTTGTTTTTTTCTCTTAATAGTTACTACTCAGTTTCTTTTGTTAATTTCTTCTCTTCACCACACCCTCTTTATAGTTGAATGCTTCAGCGCTCAATCCTTGGTCCTCTTCTCTTCAGATGTTCAGTTTTTTAGTGAGCTAATCCTATCTCATTCCTACCTACTTACTGATTATACTCAAAATTATATATCCAACCCAGAATATCTCTAAATACAGACTAGTACATCTAACTGCGTATGTAACGTCTGCACTTGGATATCTGAAAACCATCTCAAAGTTAATCCCAAACCCCTATTTGTACCTTTCTTCCTCCAAACTCAGCTCTATCTATAGCCTTCTCCATATCACGTAATGGAAGCTCCACCCTTTCTGTCATTCTGTTCACAAACTTGCAGTTATCCTAACTAATCTCTTTCTCATCTCATATTCTAACAACTTGTGTGACTCAACTTCCAAAATATATCTAGACTGCAAACCCAAACTCTATGGCAACTCTTGGCTGGGCTACCATCCTTTCACTTAAGGTTACTGCAATAGCCTCTGACAATTTGTGCTTCTAAATATATCTAGCCACAGTTACTGTAAGCACAACAGCCACCTGATCCTTTAAAAACATATATCACCCATGTTCAAAACTCAATTGATCTCCATTTTTACTCAAAATAAAGCTAAAATTCTTCCAATAACCCACAACATCCTAAATATACTGAGGCTTATTCACCTTTTCCTTTGCCTTTAACTCCTACTTCTCCTATGTGCTCCAACAACATTCCCATCTTTGCTGTTCCTTAGCCGTGGCACCTTACGGCCTTTGGTTCTACGGATATTCATTTATTTACTGACATCCACTTGGGTAATTCCTCCCCTCTTTGAAATATTTACTGAAATCCATTATTTTTAGTAAAACTTATTCTGACATACCTAATACTATAACTTATGCTGTCCCCACCCTGACACTCTAACCTCCCTTTATCTACTTTTTACTTTTTACAACATTTATCACTGTTTATTCAAGATATAATTTACCTATTCATTGTACTTGTTTATTTTCTGTCTATCTCAGCTAAATATGAAGCTCAATTTAGACAGAGTCTTTATATATACTGGTCGTTGATATACGCCGCATGCTTGTATGGACAGTGCCAGGTTCATTGTAGGCACTCAGCAAAGGTGTGCCGTGAGATTTTTGTTAAAGCCAGTCTCAATTATAACAGCCTATGGATACCAGCACTAATACTACTTTTTTGGTATGTAAGAGATATAATGTAGTCTCTTTTTTTTCAGGATCTTTTGCTTTATGAGTCATAAAGTTGTCTTGTACATAATTTAGGAATATTTTGATACTGCTTATCACTATTTATTAATCTTGCCTTACCAAAACATAGGGGAGTTGGAAATCAAATCCCCTTTGAATATGAGAAAGAGCAGTTTAGAATATACAAAATGTAAACGTACAGTTTTTCACTATCATTCACCTTTCATACTGATGGTCCTTTCATGCTGATTGCAGATAGCCATCGCAGGTTTTCCTGTATTTTTCATTCCTTGCATTATTAGCTGAAGTATTTTACCATTTCTACTCTTCATTGTCAAATTGTGTCTCTCTGGCGTGGTAAATACTTTTGATGTATAATACACTTTCCTACCATTCTCTTGGTTGACATTCCAGTAATGGAGTGATCTCTCTGGGTTCTGGTTATGCCCACTAGGTTATGACCTCCTCTCTGTGTAAGCACTTTTAATTTTCTCAACTATATGCCATATGCCACACATTTGTGCTTTGGCACTTCAGTCAATGAATAACATTTGTCTCTCAATGTAGGGAAAAATTATGATTCTGTGTTATTTTAGATTTAGAATATATATAGCTATATATTTGAGTTAAACATCTGTGACCTGTTTTACCAGAGCAAAACCATTTAGGCTATTTATACATTTCTAGATTTTTGGAGGTTAAAAGAAGTACAACGTGAAAGAGGAAATTTTAGTTATTCAAACTAAAATGGCAAACTGAAAATATTTAAATTATTTCTTAAATATGAATTAAGAAATGAATTATGAATTATATGGCAAATATTTGCTAAATAACAATGATTATAAAAATGTAGGTAGAAACTATAATAGCTCAGTCTTTCAAGAGGAAGTTAAAAAAATTCTAATAGCACTAGACACAAAATATAATCATCTTATGTTGGACTATTCTTGTAGTTTCACATTTTTAATGGGCCACTTCTTTTCCAACCTTAACAATGGCTGCTGTTTCTCACATGATATAATTCAGCCATGCCAAGTCACTCTTAGTTCATCCAATACACTAGGCAGTTTTGTGCCAGACATTGTTCTTACCATTTCAAATATCCTCCTTGACTCTGACCACAATTGTCCCCACTGTGTCTGTTGTTAGTACCTACTTATCTTTTCAAATTTAAGTGTTGCCTCTCTTTCTGGACTCCTACCTGGGAAAAGTGACCACTTTTTCCTTTGAAAACTTCACATACTGAATGATATCATGGTGAGTACACATAGCTTATTTATTTTTCCCAACTAGACTAAAACTCTTAAAGGAAGTGGCAATATGTTTTTTGTCTTAGTATGTCCAGAACATAGCACACACAGGATATGTAATAGTCATTTAGTTAAGTCTTCAGGTGACTAGAATAATGGCTGAATGAGGAAACCATGAAGTGACAAAGAAATAAAGAATAAATTGAAAAATCTGGATTGCATAAAGCAGACTAGATGTGATTGATGCAATTAACACTGACTTTCCATTAAAGTATACAAATAAGAAAAATAGCCACAGCATTTTCAAGTAAATTCAAGCACATATGTAAAAAGAAAATACAAAAACTGTGTTGAGTCATAACTGGTCTGAGGTCTAAAAAACCACAAGATAGTCTAGGCGTAGTGGCTCACGCCTGTAATCCTAGCACTTTGTGAGGTCCACGCGGGAGGATTGCTTGAGACCAGGAGTTTGTTGGAGACTAGTCTGGGCACTAGCTAGATATGGTCTCTATAAAAACAAAACAAAATTAAAAAACCCAAAACATCCAAGATGCAAAGGAACCATAACCTGATAAACCAGCAAACTTTGAATTCACTGGAAACTAACTTTGTTTAAAATCAAGTTTTCTGGTGCATTATCATTAGCAGCTCATCTCTGTCTATATTCTTTTAAAGACTAACCCCTCAGTATGAAAAAAATAGAGAAGGGGATGAATGAAAGCCTGCATACTTGAATGCTTAATCACATATTTTAGAAAGCTTCAGAAGCAGGGATGAGACAGAAGAGTGCTGAGATAATGTATGCCAGGAAAGGCTTGCATGTTTGAAAAGATCCAGTGTTAGTCCTGTGGACCAACAGTTGTTGAATGTTTGTTAGGTTTCATAAAAAATTTCGCTAGATGCTATGCAGAGCAACTTGATGTTCAGGTCAGATATGAGATCCAGAAGCTGTCAGAATGTCTCCAATGTGGAAAGTAAAGTAGAAAAGTGATACTTTGGCCATGCTGTTGTCTTCAAACCCTTGACTGGTATAGATTTTGCCCACTCAAAAGGGTGGGATAAAACCTTTTAAAAAAGGAAAATATGCTAACAAAAGGGAAAGAACATTTCCCCGAAGACATACAGAAAAAATCCCAACTATATGAAAATGACTTTTTATGAGAAGCAGATGGAGACTTAAGGAGACATCTGCATGGTGACATCTAAAATATGGAATAGACAGGAATCATGGATGAGAAGTAACTTGAGCATCAGCACATAAATCTTCCATTGTTTTTCTTAAAATCACCACCAAATGAATAAAAAAAATAAAAACAGAAGGAAAATTCAGCATTTTTGTTGGAAAATATGGGAGGATGCTATACAAATGACAGAATCATCAAAGATGGGGCAATATTAAATGAAGACAATGGGGATTCCTTTATAATCCTTTTCCAGAGTAAGTAGTATGTTATTAGAAGAACTAAAGAAAAATAATCATGGAAGAAACTACTTAATAGTTCCCTAATCTGATATATTAAGACTAGTTTAAGACAGGCTGTGGAACATAAAGAATGAAATATGTTAGGCTTCTTTTACTGATAGAGATCAATAGAGCTCAGAATGAAGTTACTTATGGAAAACAAGAACAAACATGTCTGTTTCAAATAGAATGATTACAAGGTATTTCCAGACTTGGAAGTGGCAGGAATAGGAGACAGCACACCCAGGAAGAAGGACTCACATCACGTGTAAAATGGAGAATAGACCAGAGAAAAATAATTTAAAAAGTTACTTCCTATCACAGGAAATGCACTAATGAGAGAGGACAGTATGACTGCAATGGCTCTAAATGAAACAGGCAGTTAGCTCACAAAACATATAAACTTGCCTTAAACTTATTTTCAGCTTGAGCTTTAAAATGAGCTTTAAAAGCTTCCAAGAGAACACTAAGAAGATCAGAGTGAAATACACTTTTGTAACTGTAAGTCTAGAATGTGCCTTCTCTTCAATTATATGTATGGAAACAGCACTGAAAAGAGTCTATATAAAAGATAAATGTAACATCTGAGGTAGAGAAAGAGAATAGTTTTGAGAAGAAAAATTATTTGAGTGAAATATTTTTAAAGAAATTTTATGTTGTGCTCTTAATTTAAATCAAAGGCATATTGACTAGGAAAGAACTTAGACCTAGATCAAAATAAAGAAAAAATGAGCTGATAGAGTTAAGGAAAGAAGAAGAAGAACAGCAACAGCAAAATTACAGTAGTAGGATTAAAGTCTGAAAAGAAATAAGAAAAATAAGAAAATCAGACAAGTTACGTGTGAAAAAAAGCTTAATAAGCTTTCAGAAAATAAATAAAGAAATAAAAAGATAAGATAAGCAGAGGATAGGCCAAGGAGAAGCAGATAATAAAGATCTAAAATATGAATAATTATTTTATGAAGAAAAGAGCAAAATAAAAAAAAAAACAGAAACAATATAGAAAAACAAACTAAAAGAAAACTTTCCAGAGCTTAAAACAAACAAAAAACATATGACTCTGAATTATAAAGCAGTTCATCGCATGGTAATCAATACTGATTTTTTTAAAAAGGTATTTATGTCTTATACTATTTTACTGAAATTTTTAGATTTCTGGTTTTTAAGAAAATATATGATATCCATGTAGGAAAAAAATCAACCAAGGAAGGAAAAGCAGAGTTGTAGATTTGGTCTAATAACTATTTTGAAATATGAGAGATATCAAATAATATGTAAATGTAAAGGAATAGTGCTATGAACAACAAAAATGTAGTAAATGTTATTTATATGTGAAAATATAAAAGGATACTTATAAACAATATAAGATAATAAATGTTTGTAGGTACATTGTTACCAACAGAAAACTAATTAAAATAAAGAATAATGAATTAGGTTGAATTGTTACAATTATGATTATTTAACATGGTGCCCATATTACAAATAATTATGAAAGAGGAAGTTACATAATTTAAAATAATTCTGTTGGTAAATGGTTTAAAAATCCAGTTTATAGTCTCTCCTATTTCCAAAAAAGGGAGGTGCAGCAGAGAGCAAAGTGAACAGAGTTCACTTATGCTTCCTACATATTTTGGTTGTAATCTTTTAAATCCAAGGCTGATATTTTATTGACGACAATTGGGCAATGTATACAGCCAATATTTTTAAATATTAATGGTAAATATTTATATAGTTAAGATGTTCACATATTATGTTAGTAGGGTAAAATGAGAAGGTGCCTGCCATAGCCCTGTGTGGCAGATACTACTAATGCTGATGTCCTGTGCAGCAGAGACCTGCTAGTGCCTCATGTCTCCTTGGCCTGCTGTGGAGTTCACCGCAGCTGCAGTGGACATGTCCCACACCTGCTGACAGCTTTCTACCACTAACACCCTTGTCTCTCACCTTTGCCCACCTTGCTTCATGGTTTTCTCTGGAACCACAGGAACTTTCTCAGCCTGTTCATAAGGCATCCTAAGAGTGCCAGGAATTTAAGACCCTCAGTGACAATACTTATAAATGAGGGATGGGAATCAATGGATAAAACCCCCAACTTCCTTACCCTTCATTGGAAGAATTCTGAGATCTAGCCATTATGTTCCTCAGAGGATGGTAAGTGGGATTGTACCTCACTTGTCCACACAGGTCCTGTCCATATTCGTGTGACTCTATTTTTTTTCTTTTTTAAAAAATAAACTTTCCCAGTCTCACTCTCTCATGTCCTCACTTGTACATTCTGTGGTCACCTCCCCCAAAAAGCAACTCAGAGGGACTTAAATAATTTAAATAAATAAATGATTTCTAAATGCATTTATTTAGAACAAAAAGTTGCTCAACATCTCTAATCATCAGGGAAATGCAAATCAAAACCACAATGAGATATCACCTAACTCCAGTGAGAATGGCTTTTATCAAAAAGTTGCAAAGCAACAAATGTTGGTGTGGATAATGAGAGATAGGAACACTCATGAACTGCTGGTGGGACTGTAAATTAGTACATCTATGGAAAGTAATATGGAGATACCTCAAAGAATGAAAAGTAGAGCTGCAATTTGATCCAGCAATCCCATTACTTGGCATCTACCCAAAGGAAAAAAAAATCATTCTATAATGAAAACATCTGTACTTGAATGTTTATAGCAGCATAATTCACAATTGCAAAGATGTGAAAATGACCTAAGTGCCCATCAATATATGAGAGGATTAATAACATATGGTATATGTATACCATGGAGTACTACTCAACTACAAAAAACAATGGTGATCTAATACCTCTTGTATTATCCTGGATGGAGCTAGAGTCCATTCTTTGAAGTGAAGTATCACAAGAATGGAAAAACAAGCACCACTTGTACTCACCATCAAACTGGTACTAACTAATCAACACTTACGTACACACATGGAAGTAATATTTATTGGGTGCTGGGCAGGTGGGAGGTGGGGTGCAGGGGATGGGTAAATTCACAAATACTGGGTGCGGAGCACCCTGTCTGAGGGATGGGCACACTTGTAGCTCTGGTTTAGGCAGTGCAAAGGCAATATATGTAACCAAAATATTTGTACCCCCATAATATTCTGAAATAAAAAATAATTAAAAAATAAAAGCAACATAGTACAATTCCAAGAAAAAAATAAAACTATTTTATATATGAATTTAAATGTCCCCGAAATCATAAGATTATTTGAAAAAAAATACAGTTAGATCAGCACCTTAAGATATAAACAGAAGTTTAGTGAAGATTAAGAGAAAAGACATATTTAAAAAAAAGTTATACAAGAAACCCAAGATGATCACACTCTCTGGTGCCAGGAAGAGTGGCTCAGGTCAGCAAACTCAGGGATGTGGGTTCCATGAGAAGCTGTTTCAGCACATCCCCTCCCCTCTGAGCACTTGTGGCCTATGGGGCTGAGGCTAAGAATATCCTGGAGCAGCTTATTAGGAAGGATTCTGAGCACTCAATTGAACACCATTTGCTGTCCATTGGTGCAAAGCCAGGCATGTGGTATTGATGGCATCAAGTGCCAAACATCTTAAGCTCTTAGGATTGAAAAGGAAGCCAGGAAACATGAAATTCTTGTGTGCTTGAGCATATTGTTCTTTCTTAATAGGGCAAGGCATGGGCAGAGTAGGAATTCATTTCCCAGCACTGTGTGCATAACAATTTGGGTTAGAATAAATTGCCATCCAACTAATGATAAAAATTACATTAAATCGTAAAATAAATGCATAAGTAAAATTTTAAAAAATATTTCCTGGAAGTAAAGGGAAAAGTATAATTCATTTCTAGAATTATAAGGGCCAACCAAATGCCTAGCATAATGAATAACAAGGTTCAGCATTATGAATTCTTAGAATATTAGAGATAAACAGAAGGTCCCAAAAGCTTCAAGAGAAGTTAATCTAGCAGTCAGACAAAATAGGATTTCATATAAAGGATGAAGGTCACAATGGCATTGGATTTCTTAGTGGCAAAATTGGAGACTGGAAGACAATGAAGCAATATCTTTAAAAATCCAGAATGTTTTTTTTTTTGGCCTGATCATAGCTCACTACAGCCTTGAACTCCTGCACTCAAGTGATCTTCCTGCCTCAGCCTCTGGAGTAGCTAGGACTACAGGTGTGTGCTACCATACCTAACTAATTTTAAAATTTTTTGTAAAGATGGGATATCCCTGTGTTGCTCAAAAGCTGGTCTCAAACTCCTAGACTCAAGTGATCCTCCTGCCTCGGCCTCCTAAAATACTAGGATTACA
Source organism: Lepilemur ruficaudatus (assembly GCA_963574885.1). Taxonomy (NCBI): domain Eukaryota; kingdom Metazoa; phylum Chordata; class Mammalia; order Primates; family Lepilemuridae; genus Lepilemur; species Lepilemur ruficaudatus. Next base: position 26,472 of record CAUYRT010075035.1, read on the forward strand.
GGGAGTGAGCCACCATGGTTGGCCCCAATAATCTAGAATTTTAATGAACATTCTCTGGAAATTGCTCTCAGGAAGGGGGGACGCAACAAAGAAGAGAAGGGAAATAGCATTGTTTATAACGTGATTTTGAAGGAGACTCCCAGGATAATGACTGTGTGGAAGGCTAGAAGAAAAAGCAATCTCAACAGGATATTGGAGGACTCCAGGGTGGATATTTCAAACGGAAAAAAGGAAAAAAAACTCTCAAGTTGTTTGAGCAAATGACAATGAGTCTTGGAGTTCTGTTTAAGAGTTTGGGGATAAATTGGCAATAAATACATAGAAAACTAATGAAACAGAAAAAAAGATAATTACAGCCAAGAAAAATGGAAATTTTATAAGAAAAGACATATAATACTAGTGTACCTTTTGGTTCATAATAAATTTCATTCACCTAGTTAATGTGGATAACAAATATTGATTTAACATGTTATTTGAGGTGAAAGATATGCTAATTAGCCTGCTTTGATCATTCTACAATGTATACATGTATTGAAACCTTACATTGTATCTCGTAAATATATACAAATATTTGCCAATTAAAAATAAAATCTTTTAAAAAATTTTTACAAAAATATTCCAAAAAGCATTGCTATATAGGTATGTTGAGGAGCGAGGGGATGGGAGGCATGTAGGTTGGGGGAGGCATAAGAGACTTGGACCTTAATATCCTAAATATGAATTATTATAATACATAATGAATGTCTTTAATTTCAAAAAAAATGAAAGTATTGATCTTGCTCTCTCTCTCTCACACACACACACACGCACACACACATACTCACAAACCAGCTGAAAGCTGTTATCCCTGTAGAGAGATCCAAGGGTAAGGCAAGTATAGGACCAAGGATTGAGGGTTTTCATCATACGCTTTGAAGTAATATTTGATTTTTAAAATTATGTACATACATTGCTTTATATATACATGTACATATGTAAATAAATAAAATACAAAAGAAGACATTAAAGAAGCACTGTTAAAGCAAAGCTATGAGAGAGTAGAGGAAGTAGTAAAAAAATGGCTTATTTATAGTGATTCTTGCCCTAGCAACTAGATGTGTGGGTCATTCCTAAGTTGGGCTGTGACTTGCAAAGGGGTAAGAGAAAAAAGACTCCTTAAGGATGTATGTCTGAGTTTGACTAGACTCATAAAAAATTTCATAAGAAAACTAAAGTTTCTCTTTGGACTTGTCACATCTGTGGTAGGCAGAATTCTAAGATGTCCCCCAAGATTTCCCTGCATAATTCTCAGGACTTTGGTTATAATGGCTTTTACTCCTATAATTAAATCATTATATGGCACAGTTGACCTTAAGACAGGGAGATAAGTTAGGCCTGACCTAATCACATGAGCCATTTAAAACTGAAGAATTTTCTCAGGCTTATCACAGAAGAAATAAGAAGGCTTATAGTCAAGCTGGGAGGTCCTCTGTTGCTGAGATAAAGAAGGACATGAGGCAAGGATCTGAGAACAGCAATCTCTGGTTCACTGCTAGCATAGCAAGGGGGACTTCATCCCTACAACCACAAGAAAAAAAATTCTGCCAACAACCAATGAGCTTGGGAGAGAACCTCAAGACCTAGATGAAAACAGCAACCCTAGCTAATGCCTTGATTTTAGCTCAATGAAACTCTGAGCTGAGAATCTAGCCTGGACTTCTGGGTGAAGAATAGTGTTGATTTAAGCCACTAAGTTTGTTGTAGTTTGTTCTATAGTATCAGAAACCAATACAACACTCCATAACAAAATCTAAAAAAAAGAACAAAAAGGATAAAGACCTGACAGTTCCCTAGGGACCAACAGAGAGGATTATTATTTTTAAAGTATAGTAGGAAAGAAACCAGGCGTCATTAAGAAGAGACTTAAATAACAGACTCTAGAAGAAACAGTGTAAGGGTATAGTCTGTATGAGAAAGTTAGAATTTGAAAATAACTGAAAGGATGACAGAGAAAAAGAGTGTGTTCAAATGCAGGAGGCTCTTCCTTCCCCTCCCTCCTTTTTTCCTCCTACCTGTCTCTGTCTGTGTCCCTCTCTGTCCCTCTCTTCCTTCCTAGGAAGCAACAGATAAAAGATCTCATCTCCTGAAATTGGGTGATTCAGAGGTAGGGCATAAAAGGCAAAGCCTAAGATAGTGATTGATAAAGGGTAATTTATGGAATGTGTTCCATTGGATCACAGGTAGTGAGAATCTTATTTATGCAGGGAGAAGAAACAGTAAACATAGAACTCTCCAAAGCAAGAAGGAGATTTTCTAAATTTGAGGACCAGCAAGGTGGCCAGAAGTGCTCTAAGTACCCAGCTGTAGGAGATTTATATTGAGGCTATAGATAGAGACTTTATTGCACAGGGGTTTATAGGACATGGTAACAGGTTTGGCTTCTCTGTGTCTGGAGAAAAGACTACAGAGAACAAAAACAGAATCATGAAGAACACAGAAGTGCAAGAAGGAGAAGAGGAAAGCTTGGGCAGGGCTAGTAGCTGTGCAGGTGGTAGCAATGTAGTTCTCCTCACCTACCATCAATACAGTGGGCTCTCCATATCTGTGAGGTCCTGCATCCATGGATTTAACCAACTGCAGATTGAAAATACTAAAATTAAAATCCAAAAACTCTGTACTGAACATGTACAGACTTTTTCTCCTTGTCTTTATTCTCAAAACAATACCATATAACAACTATTTACATAACATCTACATTATACTATTATAAGTAATCTAGATATGATTTAAAGTATACAGGAGGATGTGCATAGATTATATGCAAATACTATGCCATTTTATCTTGGGGACTCAAGCATCCTTGGATTTTAGTATCTGAGGGAGGTTCTGGATCCAATCCCCCATGTATACCAATTCTTCCCAGCTGACTGAGAGGAATCTAATGTTCTGAGCTCTTTGTGAATGTTCCAAGAATGGTTCTCTATATGGAAATGCAGTCAGCTCCATGGCTAAAGTTTCTGGAATAATGCTGCTGGGGCTCTGAAGCAGGCTGGAGAGATTAGTGGATGATCCCAGGGGAGTGATGAGATGTCTGAGACTATAGTCTGATCCTCCTCACACCCAGCCACTTTCAAAGAAAAGCAAATTGAACTAAAAGACAACATCACCAACAACAAATCAGTATATTAGAATTACCTGAAACAGTTCTAATCATTTCAGGGCATGGGTCAATATTGTGGATAATCACCAATTAGAAACATTGCTTCTAGAATGCCAGTTTCTTCAAGGAATGTCTCCCATCCGTGCTGTGCATTATGATGGGGTATTTTGTAGAAGTGCTATGTAAACAGCTTGTACCATCGCTGAACAGGGAAATTCTTAACAAACATGCGCTGCTTAAGTGCATGCTAATGGTGCTTTTTTCATTTTGTCAATGTAATACAGTATATTTAATACATTCAGTATAGGCTGTTGAAACTGAAACAGTTATCCTTTAGTGTCCCAGAAGTCTAATTACAAGCCAGCTAATTCTCTTTATCTATGTTCTGATAGCTTCTCTATTAGAATAAAGAAACTGTGTAATAGAATGACTTTTGACTGTATGTTTCAATGTTAATAAGATGTAGTTTAACTGCTTCTACAAGTTTATCTTTCTAACACTCTAGTTGAAATGAGACAGGACCAACCAGTTTTGTTAAATTTTATGTAACATTTCAGTACTACTTGCTACCAAAGGGCAGAGAATAATTTTTATTCTGTTTTCCCTTCGACTCTTTCTCTTTTTTGAAACAAATATTTGATGAGTACCTACAATGTGTCAGGTACTGTTCTAAGCAGTAAATGAAGTAGGAAAAAAATTCTCTTTTATTCTGCTCTTATTCTAATGGGGAGATATAGACTATAAAAATTGAATAAAATGTATTGTATATTGTAGGGCGATAGTATTATAGAGGAAAATAAAGCAGGAAGGATAATTAGCTGGCTTGTAATTCAATGGAATACATGGCAGGAAGGAGAAGTGTGTTTTGAAGACTGGCTGGCTATTTACTGATGTCTAAGATTCTACCATTAATGATTTAATATTTACATATTCTTTTACCTCAGTCTTGGAATGAGGTTCCCTTTGAAGAGCTTGGTAGAAGGTATACTGAAGCAGGAGACAAAAAAAATCTAGATTTTAGTTTTACTTTTGCTACTCTTCACTTTTTTGCTTTTTCTTTTTTCTGGAGCATGCCATCTACTCCCCTGGCTTCCAATAGCATCTAAGGGATCATGATTCCTTGATTCACTTCTCCAGACTTGACTTGTATCCTAGGCTTCTGGAGTTTCTACCCACAAATATCCCAAGGCATCTCAAAAATCATCATACCCTATTTGGTTATAGTTCTAGAAGCCAAGAGAAGAGTTGGGGGTGGATCCAGAGAAGAGGCAGCATTGTCTTGCATTGTGACTGCCTCAGTGGAGGCCATTACTGTCTCCTCAGGCAATGCAGTGTTAATCCCCTCAGACAGAGATGGAAAGACAATACCATTGTGAGTAGAAATGCTATTACCACTGGGGATGAGTATGGCACTGCCACTGCAAGTGGGGAAGCCACTTTTGCTTGGGTTGGGGAAGCCAATTTTCCTCTGAGACTAGGCAGACTTCTTCTTTCACTTGTAAAAAACATTCATCAGAATTTAGGGGTCCAGTATCCCCAGATGTATCATGATCTTCCTGTGTGTCCCCAACCCAACTTTTATAATTTCATTCTTTCCTTATCAATGCCCTTACTTCAATAGTAGACACCCTGTGAGTCTGAAAGTTCACTTGTGTTTAATTTAGCCAGTCACAAGACGAGATTCTATATTTTATTTGCAGCTACAGGAGGTAAAGTTCATCACAAGTGGTTAGAGGTATAACTTGTAGGATGCGTTTTCATGAAGAACTTGTAAGACACAAGGTATAGGATAAAGCCAGAATGACAACACTGGTTAAATCCTTTGGCAATAAAGTGTGAGGAAGGAGATGTCCCACTTCATAGCTGCATACAGTACCATTTTGGTATCTTAAGGATGGTAACCATCTCTAGGGGCCGTAAGTAGAGAGAAAGAGGATTGCACTAATGTCACCTTGAGAAAAGGACAATGACAAGTGGAGTGGGAGAGAAAAAATAGGAATCCATTTGGTCAAATTAGGAATACTTTATTCTAATGCAAGCAATATCGTTGATAGTCACCCAAACTTTAGTTTTAGGGAACTTAGGCAGGGTGGTAAGTGGGAAATCCAAATATTCTGTTTAAAATCAAGCAGATCTAGGTCCATAACCCATCTCTTCCAGTTACTGCTATATAATCTGAGAAAGTCACATATCCTTTCTGAGTATTAGTTACTTCAAACATATAATGAAATAATCTATTAGGGTTATTGTGAACATCACACTAACAAGGTATATAAGGTAGACCTCTGATACAATTTGTGGAGTACTGTATATACATAAGAGCTGGTATTAGTAATAATCACAATGACAATAGCAATGAGGTGCTTCTTTGATATCCAGCCTTGTAAGGGGAGAAAGAATATGATTTTTGAAATCATTCATGAAACTTTTTGAAGAAGGTGTTTAAAGAAAATATATCTATTTGCTTTATTAGCTTTTTCAGTGAAACTTAAGATAACAAGAAGGGAAAGACAGCAGGAGAAAAATGTTAAGCATCCATACTATGGCCATTGCACTTTGACGGCTGGTATATGTGTCTCAAGTCCAGTAGACTCTTGGGCAAGGTAAATTACATGGTCTGTCTAGCATTGTACATTTTATATCTCTTATATCTTATAACTCTTATATCTAAGCATTTATCATGAAATTAAAAAGAAATGTGATAAGGAAAAGCTTTAAGGAGCTAATGACTTGGTAAATCAGATTAGACATTGAAAATAGAACCCATTTCACAAATTAAATCCATAGACAAAGTTTAGAATGAGCTTGGACTTAAGGGAACTTGCCTCAACCATCTGGTTAAAACTAAGAGTCCATTGCTTCCAGAAAGATACACGCTGGCCCATCTGAATTGACATCTGTGTGCACGCTGAAGTCCCGAAGAATAATTAACAGAGAAAACTCAAACAGCATTACTGACATAAGCCTGGGGAACCAAGCCATAAAATTCTCCATATAAACAAGTGGCCTATATAACCACAGAACTATAAATTTTGGTCTTGCCCCAGGGGCACCTGAAATGGCCAGATGCTCAAATAAAAATAAACTTATTTCTGAAGTGCATGGCAAACAAGATTTTAAAAATTGCACCTCTCTTCTACAACCTTTACATGCCATTATTAGGCTGATAAATTCCTGCTACCTTGTTTAATGACAGCTGTGAATGACATCGCATGACCAAAGCATCAAATGTATTCTCTTATATGCCACAGATCTTCTTTTCTAATAAACTTTTTATTGAAGAATGGCATATATAAAATGCATGAAGTAACAATGTATAACTCAATGAATTTTCACAAGCGTATCTATGTAACCAGAATTCAGATGAAGAAATAGAACATTACTTGCCTCAAGAAGCCCCCTGTGGCCTTCTTAGTCACTAATCCCTTCCAAAGAGAACCACTGTCATGATTCCTAGAACTAGACGTCAGTTTGGTCTATTTTTGAAATGGGGTGGTAGAACTTGTACTCTTTTAGGTGTGACTTCTTTCATTCAACATTGTTTGTGAGATCCAGCTACAATAACTTATTTATTTTCATTGATGTATGGAATACCATTTTATGAATACACCATAGTTTATCCATTCTACTGTTGATGGACCTATGGGTTTCTTCTAGCTTTGGATATTATGAATATTGTTGTTATGAAAGGTTTTATGCATATATTTGGTGAAAAGTTTTACTCATTTATGTAGGTGATAATATCTGGAAGTTGAATTGCCAGATCTTAGTATATGAATTTAGTCAGCTTCAGTAGAGACTGACAAATTATTTTTCAGAGTCCTTGTACCTGTTTGCAATTCCATGAGTAATGTATCAGAATCAGGTTAATATTAAAAATTAAATTAAAAATATTGAAGGGAATGCATAGATACTAAGCATATGATTCAAATATTATTATAAATGTAGAAATTCATATAACCACAACTCCAATTAAGATGTATCACTTTTCCATCTCCTCAGAGAATTTCTGGTGTCCCTTCTAGACATCTGTACCACAGACTACTACTGTTGATTTCTAACACCGTAGGTCACTTTTGGCTCTTCTTGAATCTTTGTATGAGTGGAGCGATATTCCTGTGTCTGGCTTCTTTTGTTCAATATAACAATTTTGAGTTTCATCTGTGTTGTTGCATGGGTCAGAAGAGCATTCTTTTTTTCCTCCAAGTCATATTCTGTCATATGAATGTACTGCGATTTGTTTTTCCTTCCATTTTTGATGGATATTTGGGTTGTTTCAAGTTTGAGACTATTAAGAGTAAGGTTGTTATAAAAATTCCCATAGATGTCTTTTTGAGACACATGTTTTGGTTTATCTTGGGTAAATATTTAGGAAAAAAATTGCTTGGTCATAGGGTAGATATATGTTTAACTTCATAAGAAACCACCAAAAAATTCTCCAAAGTAGTTGACCAATTTTCAAACCTCATTAGCAATATGAGAAAATTGTAGTTACTATACATCTTTGTCAACATTTGTTGTTGTTTGTCCTTTTAATTATAACCATTTTTGTGGATGTAAAATATTATCATTTTGTGGTTTTAATTGGGATTTCTTATGGTAACAATTATGGTGAATGTCTTTCCCAGAAATTATTGCCCAGTTATTTGGTAAAATGTCTGTTCAAACCTTAATCCAAGTTTTGTTTTTTTTTTTTCAAATTGGGTTGTGTGTTTCTGTAATAGTCACTAATAGGAATTTATATATCCTAGACTCAAATCTTCTGCTAGAAATATGTATAGTAAATATTTTCTTTCAATTTGTATCTTGCCTTCATATTTTCTTAATGGTGTCTTTTGAAAACCAGGAAATTTTAATTTTGACGGAATCCAATTTCACCACTTCTTTTTCATATTGGCTTTTTTTTGGATCTTCTTAAGAAATCTCTGCGTGTCACACAGTAGCAAAAATCATTCTCTGTTTTTTTTTTCAGGAGAATTATAATTTTATCTTTTGTACTTAGCAGTATTATCCATCTTGAATTACTGTTTACATGTGGTCTGATGTAGGAGTCAAGGTTCAGTTTCTCCATGTGTTTATAAAGTTATTACAGGACCATTAAAAAGATTCTCTTTTTCCCCTTTGAATAGCCTCAGAGCATTTGTTGAAAATTGGTTGAATAGTTTTGCAAGATTTTTTTCCTCCAAGATCTCTATTTTATTAATTCCCATGTCTATTTTTATGTCAGTAACATATTGCCTTGCTATAACTTTATAGTAAATATTTTCCAGGAATGAATCTTCCAGCATTATTTCTTTTTGAATAAAGTTATTTGGTCTAATACAGATTCTTGTTTCACCATATACAATTTAGAATCACTTTGTCCATTGCTACAGAAAGCCTACTGATTTTGATTAGGGTGGTAATATATCTATAGGTAAATTTGGAAAGCATGGACATATTCATAATATGAAGTCTTCTAATCCACAATCATGATATATCTCTTCCTTTATTTGTCTTCTTTAATGGATTTCAGTAATGTACATTTTCACTATTGAAGTCTTTCATCTATATTTTTAAAATTATTTTTAAGTATTTTCAAATGCTTTTTATCCATTGAAGTGATCACACAGTTTTTTTTTTTTACATTATTCCGATGCTATGATGAATCATAGTGATTGAGTATTTTGGATGTTAAACCAACCTTGCATTCTGCAATAAATGCCACTTGGTTATGATGTATTAGGTAATTTGTACATTGCTGGATTCAATGTGCTATTTGTTAAGTATCATTGAGTCAATGTGTATGAAGGGTACTAGTCTATAACTTTCTTTTTCCGTCAGGTTTTTGTGTCAGGTTTTCTCTGGTTTTAAAAATTAGTGTGGAAGTGTCTTCTTCTCTTTACTTTTCTGGATTTGTATAGAATTTGTATTATTTCATCATTAAGTTTTTGATTGAATTCTTCAGTAAAATCATATGTGCCTAGTATTTTCCTTATAAAAGATTTCACTAATTAATTTAATCCCTTTAATGAATATAGAATCAAACCAATTTTTTATTTCTTTTTATCAATTTTGATAAGTTGTGAATTTAGGACTAAGGTATTAGTCCATTGTATCTGTTTTTTGAATTTTTATATGAATTTATTCATAATATTGCCTTATTATCCTTTTAAGTATCTGTAGGTTTTGTTAAGGTATCTTCTCTAACATTGCTGATTTGGTCATTTTGTGTTTCCTCTGTTCTTTCTTTGACCTGCTTTCCTGTGGGTTATTTAATCATGTTTATCTTTTTACAAACCAATGTTTAGCTTTGTTAATTTTTTATGCTCTTTGTTATTTTCTTGTATTTACTGTGGGTCTAACTGTTCTATCTTTCATAATTTCCATGTGCACCTTGGATTTTTACTTCTCCAATGTAAGAAATGCAGAAGACACAATAGAGAAAGGGAGAAGCGTGTCTGTGCATCTTACCCGTCTGATAGGATCTTTTGAAAAGGCCATAGCAGCATATGTGCTAAGTTAACTTAGTCATTCCACTCAATACAATGTTTGATATAAAGGCATTAATCATCAACACAGCTGCAGCACTCCTTGTAGTGAAGCGGTGAGTGTCCTAATAGTATTATGAAGCTTTTTAGTAAAGGAAGAGTTTGTCCATGAGTGGTGAAGGTTCATTAGGCATCATTTTACCAGTTTACAGATTATAAAAAAGGCTTTCAGCATTTAAATAATTTGCTGAAGATCATAGTTGGTAAATGGAAGGATCAAGATTAAAACCCAGGTCTCCTGGACTTCAAAGCCTTTGCCCCTGCAGCTAGGCTATATCACTTCTCTTTTTGAGTGGCTGTTGCTTTAGTGTTTCTCAGATGTGTCTTTTGTCTGAAAACTGTTTTTAAAATTTTTGTCATAGTAACAAACCTATGAAATATTCTTTATTTGAATATTTCCTTTAAATCAACTCAATTATATTTCAATTTTGTTAAATTTTCAGGACATACAAAAATCTTAAGTATACACATTGATGAATTTTCATAAAACAAACACATCTAGATTAAGAAACACACATTTTCAGCCTCCAGAAGCCTCCTTTTTGCTTTCTTCTAGGCATTATGCTTCTGTTACTATCCTGACTTTTAACAGCCTTGATGACTTTTTATAGTTTTGGCATCTATTTTCTTCTGTGCCAAAAATACAGATATGAAAGTATTTTCTCTCTGGCTAAGAAGAGACTTCCTTTCATTATGCAAAGTACTTTGGGTCATCATCTGAAAGGCAAAAGTAGAAAGGGTTTCAATAAAAACCATTATTTAATGAATGAGTGTGTTGTATATTAGATACTGAGATATGCATTATTGTCCCTATTTTGTAGGTTAAGATATTGAAATACAGAGAGTTCACATAATTTGTTATCATAACAAGTAAGTGGTAGAGCCAAGATTTAACTCCACATCCTTTGATTTCAAAGTCCAGGTTATACAGACCGTTAACACAAGGTTGGTCATTATCAAACTGTCATAAGTTTAAAAATACAGATGAAAGACTTTAATAGTGAAAACTGTACAAAATTACTGAAATCAATTAGAGAAGACAAATAAATGAGATATGTCATGATTATGGTTCAGAAGTATATGTTCTCTCATGTACAGCTTTGTTCTTTCAATATTCATGAGATTCATCCAGGTTTTGTGTAGTCATTTTCATGTCAATTATATCTCGTTGTATGACTATATTAAGATTTATTTATCCATTCAATTGATGATAACCATTTGGTTAGTTTGTACATTCAGAGAAAATAATGCTGCAATGAATATATTCTCATGTCTATCTATTGGTATACATGTGTATACATTTCTAGAATAGAATTGCTAGGTCATAAGATGTTCATACATATGTTCAGGCTTAGTATTAAATAGTATTCCAAAGTGGTTAATCAAGAAGAAATTTCTTTTAAAAGAAAACTTATATACTTTAATAAAAGGAAAATTAATATCACTGACCATAATTAGAAAATTAAAACTGTAAAATAAAAACATAATTTAAACAGAAGCTTTGTTAACATATATGCCACCTAGAATAATTTTCACTGCCACAGAATGTATATCTACCATGCTTTGACAGCTATTTACATTTTTGAGGTGAAATGTAATTCTCTGCCTTATTTCTTTTTTTTTTGAAATGGCAGAGACGTTACACTGTAATGTAATCTTTACATCTCATTTGGATCATTGTAAATGTACTCAGTAAAAAATATTAACTATTATATTTCATTTATTGTTGGAAAATTTTAAGCTGGCTGTTCACCACCATTTTTTTTATACCTTTAATCCAGTGAGAAGGGTCATATGCACACATATGGTTGGATATGTTTCATTTGGTGCTTATTGAGTGTTGGCATGTTGGGTTGAAGAAAGGTTAGGGATTGGAGTCAACAGAGTTAGATTTGCATGCCATTTTTCCCTCTTACTGTGTGTTATTTAGTCAATTTAACAATTCTGAGTCTCTGTTTTCTCTTTTCTTTTTTTTTGTATTGCATTTTAGTAATCTTTTTATTTTGTGCATAATAGACACATTGGCAATTAAATGGGCATTTATAATAAGTTTCATAAAAAATGTACAAGGTGCTGCAAGAATGTGTTGTTTGATAAATTCATATGAGGATTCAATAAGATAATGGACTTTAAGCTCCTGGTACAAAGTAGGTCTTCAAGAAATGGTAATTTCCATCTGTAGACTTTTCTCTCCTTTATTGAAAGTGAAATGATTTAATACATCTTTTTAAAAAACTAAATTTTTTTCTATAAATTATTTTCTGAAATATACATAACTACATATTTCAATGTGCATAGATCTATATTTAAAAATATGTTTTAATTCTCAAAGTTTATACAACTCCTAAGAGTGCCCTACCTCTTCCTCCTTTGGAGTAATTTAAACACAGAAAGAACCTGACTTAATGAGCCATCCATCAGCTTGATAATAATCAACCTTGTGTAATAGTCAGTATAACCTGGACTTTGAAATCAAAGGATGTGGAGTTAAATCTTGGCTCTACCACCTATTTGCTCTGATAACACATTATGTGACCTCTCTGGACTTTAATTTCCTAATCTACAAAATAGGAACAATAATGCCCATCTCAGTGTCTGATATACAACACAACCATTCATTAAATAATAATGGTTTTTATTGAAACTCTTTCTACTTTTGCCTTTCAGATAATGACCCAATGTACTTTGCATAATGGAAGGAAGTCTCTTAGCTAAAGAGAAAATCTTTTACTAGAGTTTGAGCTCAAAGGCACATTAAAGTAGTCTTAATTTTTTTTAAATTAACAAGCTCATCTTTTTAGAGTATTTTTTCTTAATTGTGCTCAGAAATGTAAAAATGAAATCCAAGATCATGAAACATCTCTCATTGTTTCTAAAGTTGAGAAAACTTGGGAAAAGATAGTAGACACAAGAAAGTTTAGAAGTTATTTTCTTAGAGAATTGAGAATTTAAGCCTGTTATTTATCTTTCTGCTTTCCTAGAAAATTCATGTTTATGTATCATATATTTCTCTGTAAATGAAATAATAAAATACACTGTTCATATACCTAATACATAATCATTGTAGGCTGTCATGCCTAGGATGTGGGGAGTCCTCTGCTCAATGAATGTGCCCTTTATCTAAAGATTTCATTTCCGTGGATATGGAATATTACTCAATTATAAGAAATGACAGTGAGGTAGCACCGCTTACATTATCCTGGATTGAGCTTAGGCCCATTATCCAAAATGAGGTGTCACAAGATCAGAAGAATGGGCTCCACATGTGTTCGCCACCAAATTGGTACTGACTGATTAATACTATGGTGCTGACATGGTGGTGGTATTCACCAGGGATCCGGGAGTTGGGAGGGTAGATCCACATCTGAGGGATGCGGTGAGCATTGTGGAGGGGAGGGGCATACCTCTAACCCTTGCTAGGGAGAGGCAAAGATATAAAATGTGATCAAAATGTTTGTACTCTCATATTTTCCTGAAATAAAATTTAAAAAAATAAAAAAAAAGATTTCATTTCAGGAATAGATACCACATTGATTTAAAGTATTTAATTACTGGGAGAGCACAAGGTGATTATCTGATCTTTCTTTGATCTTTTAAAATGTCAATTTGAATTTGCAAATTTAATGAATGCAAAAAACAAAAATAAAAAGAAATCAAGGCACTCATTTTGGATGCAAACTGAAAAACTTGTTTATTTCATTTGTTTCAGAGATTTGTGATTCTGAGAAAATTAGAGAAACTGATTTTAGTAAGCTTACTAATAAGTTCAAGTTAGGTAAGCATTTTAGATATATAAAAGTTGGAATGAAATTTGTTAATAAGTTACTTAGAAAGTATGATTTAATTGATCATGTAACATTGAGTGTATGACTTCAGAAACAGAGGGAAAATATATACATAGGGGAAAGACAACAGATAAGGCAAATGTATTTGGATCTGGAAGCCATCTGGTTGCTGATTCACACTTCCATTGCCCTTCTCTGGTGGCTCAATGAACACTGGTTGTAATAGTGTTTTAAGTCAGGGACTGTCAAATTTCAGCTTCACTCTTGAAAACTGTTATCTGATTTAATTTGAGTGGCAAACACCCAAGCTGACTTCTTCATGTGCAAAGAGCAGCAAACTACCCAGGTTACTTATGAACTAGTGTGGAACAGTTGCTACCCACCACTTGGATATCTGCAATCATTTAACGCTTATCTCTGTGGAGGACAGTAGGGAATTCCTGATTCTGGAAGCCAATGAATAAAGCAGCAGTTGTGTATATTACCAGCAGAAATAATCACCACTGAATGAACTGGCCAGGAACCAGCCATACTGTTTTCTCTAGTGCTTATAAGTGATTATATTTATCATTTAAAAAATGAGTAATTCCAAATATAAGTGTCTCAAAAGTGTCCAATAAGACCAAACACACAGGTTTGATTTCAGCAGATGGGAGAACCCTGTTCTATGAGATAATCTCCACTATTAGGAGAGACATATTGAAGACATGCTTTTGGCTTCTCTTCCCACCCTTACCAGAAAAAATTGCTTTATCTGATTGGCAAAGTGACGGTCTGGCAGCCATTGTCCCACATTTTGTTTTTGACTATGTGGCAACTAGCTGGGTAAGTGTGCTGCAGACCAGATCTTACTGTCAGTTGAGTCCAAAGGACTAGAGAAGAGGCGTGGAGACGAACTGAAATCACAGGTTTAGGTAACTGGCAATAAAGCTGCTACTTTGATTACTGTGATCTTGACTTTTGTTTTTTTCCCCTGAATTGGGTCTGAACTAGGAGGGAGATAGATAAGTAATTTATTGGTTGTTGCCTTAGACCTCAGCCTAAATGTCATACAGATATGATTCCCATTGACATAACAAGAGATTATCAGGGAAGTCTACGCTGACTATGAAAGCTGAGCTGCTGCTATGAATGGAGTCAGTCATTTGCACACTGCAGGAATTAGGGGGCACGGCAATCAGCATTGCTGGCTGTACTTGATGCAGGATCAGTGGGGAGAGCTCAATAAATCTCTCCTTCTCACAGGAGAGTGGGAGCTATTGATCGCCAGTGGCTCCATTAGCTCTGTATGACTTCACTGAAATTAAAATCTTTAGGGCTTGATCCTCCCCTCAGATAGCTATATGTACACAGGCCCTAATCTAACCTTGTACAATGTGGTGGAATTTTTTTTCTTTTTTCCCCTCCCTCACCCACCACCTAGGTATTTGAGATGAGTGGGCTCTATCCTGCATAATTTTAATAGGCTCCTGTTTAAAGTAGTGTCTCTGACCTTTATGAAATTAAGAAGCAGGGAAAGCATTGCCAGGAAGACTTAACAGATCATTTCTGTCTGCTGGCCAATCTCCATTTGTGTATGTCTGGTTTTTTCCCCAAGAAAAAAGAGCCTTTCACAAAACCACCTCCAAAGCTCATCAGGATGCAATTGAAATGTTGAAATCAGGAAAATCAGCTCTTATTAAATATGACGGCTGAGGTGAAAAGATACAGGGTTACTTGTGTCTCACGCTAGAGGTTTTATCACATCGATGTGCACATTGTGGCCTTGTTATATTAATGGCGTGTCCTAAAATGTTTATTTTGTTTTTGTCTTGATTCTTGAATCCATCAATAGATTCAAACTAAATTTGTTTCCTTGATATTACCAGAGGGATAATACTGTGCATTTCTGTTGAAAATTCAAGAGCCTCTCACTTGATGGGGGGGAAAAAAAAGCCATGTGTCTTTTTCTATTGTAGCGTTATCTTCCTGTTACCTGAAACCCAGAGATAGATACTGAAACAGCCATTTCTCATGGGAATTAATACTTACCCATCTAATGGGACCACTTAAAAGCATGTATATGAGATTTGAAATAAGGCTTTCTGCCAAAAGCACTCCAGTGTCACTGGTGGTGTTTGATGGAAAATCGCAAAGCCATATCTTTGTAGGAAATCACTTAGAAAGACAACGTAATAGATCATGGCAATTATTGGTTGAATTTTTAAAATATAAACCACAAATACATATTGTGAAATATAGTGACCTATATATTGTCTAGATATACTCGAAGAGCTTTTTCCTTTTACAGGGATTATTAAGAAGATTGGAGGATATCTGTTGCCAGATTAAAATTTATACTAGCTCAGTGATAAAGGTAATGTAATTCAATTTTCATACTGGCTTAATCAAGTCAAATAGACTAGATGATCCTTGAATTTCCTTTTAACTTCATGATTCAGGGAGTCACTTTTCTAAACAAAGGAAACTGCTAGAAATGAGAACTTGCCAAAGTGTATCAGGCCAATCCAAAACATCATATGTGGTAGCCTTTGTTGCTGAGTTTGAATTTGTCTCTTAGTCAATGATGTTATGGGAAATTATTGAATGAAAAACCTAAAAAGTCCTAAGAATACTGCAATAGAAACGGGAAAACTTTATTCATTTACGTATTCATAGTCTGCCTTAAAAAAAATACAAGGTTTTTAATATGAATTAGAAATATAATTCCTACCTTTATTAATTGCATAGCCTTGTGGAATAGGTAAGTAAGAGCAAAAAGACTCCTTTTCTTATCCTCTTCCACCAAGAAATAGGTAAGGCAGACACGCATACACACAAGTATTTTCAGGGAACTCTCGTGTAGGAGGGTGTTTGAGTTCTGAAGCAATTTGAGATGGTTGATATTTATCAGTTACAGCTTAGTGGAGTGAGGACTGAAGGAATACTGTGCCTTTCAGGGAGCACACGAGTGATGGGTTTTGCAGGGGATGGGGAAACATGTCGCCTTTAGAAGCAGGTCTGATCTAAAACTGCAGGTGACTGTGCGTGGCAGATTTGAAAGCATTACTACTCCACTTCTCCTCAGGATAAAAAGAGATATCTTGAAAAAGAAGAAAGGATGAGACAAGATTTAATGATTTAATTCTTCCTTTGAGACAAGGCATTAAAGAAAAGTGAATTTGAGTCCCTCCTAATACGTTTAAGAAGTGAGCCCCTATTTACAATTTAGTAGATGGGATGCCTGTTGTTTTACAGTGTAGTCCTAAGCGCTGTTTCTTGTTCAGCGCTGAATGGTCGTTTCATGATGGGTAAGTCATTTAACCTTTGTATGTTGTATTCTTTTCATCGGCAAATAGAGATGATAATGCTCACTGGGGATGTGTTGCTAAGATTAGGCAATATATGATTGTGAAGAGCAATATATATGCTAAATAACGATGATAATACTGTCTATCAGAGTGAATATTTGGATAAGAGAGTCTAGGCAGTTTCTTGAATAGCATCTCCTGCAGAGAGAGACCTTAGCAAATGATTACCTGGTCCGTGGGACTCATGTTTTATAACAGAGTAAGATTATGTCCTCCCGAACCCTACCCTTTTCCTCCCACATGCACCTATTAAATTTTTTGGAAATTAAATACCAAATCATTCTGTCCAGAAGGAGGAAATGAACAGAATGTCCTGTGAGAGTCGTTTCTGCCAGGTCCTCTAATTCTTTAAGCTATAATTTGGTTTCAAGAATTCTAAATTTAGACATTGGACCCCATTGTATAATAACTTTCAGTTATTATAACTTCATACCAAGCCCATACAGCCAGCTCATGTCTGAAGGTTATCAGTGTCTTGAACCTGTGATCTCAAGATCTCCTTTCTTTTCCATTTCTAGAGAATGTACTTCCTTAGCAACGTTATTTTTTTTTCTATCTCCCTTTCTGTCACCTAAACCCACCTTCACTTGCTCAGATTCATAACAGGGTTAAAAATGGTACAGCCAGACGGAAGAACCTCTAATCGCCACCTCTGTAACACAGAGACAAGCATTTTGTTAAGGGCCAAAAGACTGTTACCACCTTTCACTTTCTTGAGTTATTCCTAATGGTATGTTGCTATGTTTGGATGTGAGTATAATGGCATAAGGTCACAGCAAGAAAAATGTACCTTCCCCCCCAAAGCATAGATCTCACTAGGAAATTTGAAAGAAAAAAGCTCTTCAGTTGGGTTTTTAAGAAAACTACACATTCCAGAAAGTTGGAGGTGAGAGCAGTGGCATGACCACTTAATTTCAAATGTGAGTTTTTACTTTTTCCTTAAAGGAGACACTATAGTAATTGCATCTCACACGGACTTAGTAATTTATAAACTTCAAAATCCACTCTTATGAATTATCTGTGCTTAAGTGCTACCGCACAAGCCAATGAAGTAATTAAAATGGGTACTTTTCTTCCCATTTTAGGTGAGTAAACGGGGAACCCCAGAAAGAGACAACTGCATGTTCAAAGGCTTCAGGTTGCCTGTGTAGCCACAAAAGGGCTAGAGTTGAAGCCTCCCAAAATAAACACATTTTTCATGTTGTAATACAATTGTTTGAAGAAATTTATTTCTGAATTTCGTCCTAAAGAAAAATGGAGTTTCTGTGAGCCTTTTAAACTTTAATCTTAAGTAGAATAAATGCTACAGTAAAATTCAGAATGTATTCTGAACAGTTTAGGCAGATTATGATTTCAAGGGTATCAGAAAAATTCCTTCTTCTACTCCTTAATCATGCCATATGTTCACAAAGGAATTTTCTCTTCTTTCATCCAAATTAGCAAAAAGGCTTAAAAACAAAGACCTCTGATGGAGAGGACACAATGCCTGAGATTTCTGCAAAGGCCTGACTTTTGATCTTTTCCTATAAGCATCTTTTGAAGAAGGAGAACAGGGTATGCTGGCAAAGGTTTTACCCTTTAAAGGAAGGCTAAGAGTGAAGAATAGTGACTCAGGTGATGTAGAAAATGTACTTTACTTATATTACGGTTTAGTTCTGGGGTATTTTGTGGACAACTTGTCTGTATTGATTGGAGCCCGTGCTGTGTCAATGGAATGCCCTTCCTTGGATATACCAATTGCTGCATATGCTGGAACATTTGGCAACCCTTGGGGGCCCCCACACTGTTATACAGCCAGTGACAGCACAGGCAGCGCAGATGGGCAGAACTTGAAATCAAAGAAAGCAAACGTTTCCCCCTTACCTGGAATCTACACGTTGATTTACTTAGACAAGGTTTTCAGGTGACCATTGAAATGATTAATCTATTATTTCCCCAACTGGTCTTGTGTATCCTTTAAGGCTAAGTTTCAGTGGCATTCGTATTTATGAACCATTTGTAGTGTATCAGAATGCTTCTGCATGTATACTAACTCTTAATTGTGGTATGCAGTCTGTGACAGCCATCTGCTTAGGCAGCTATATTTCCCTCGCATTCAGACTCACTGAAATTAAAATATTGATAAGAATAGTTTTACAAGGTGAGGAAGTTAATAGAGGAACTAGATGTGATATGGTTTTTGAATTTAAGTTGAACATCTAGATTTGTCCACAAGCACTGGCACAATGTTTCATGTTGTTGAGCCTGGGCCATTTGCAAATGAACGCTGCTGTCTCTAGTGAGGAAGAGCCTTTCATCATCCCCATAAAGTATGCAGCACGGGGCTTTGCAGGTTTTAGAGAATTTTTCTTATTTTTGTATGTGTTTCCTAGGTTTTTGTGAGGGAGAATATATGTAAATTCAGAATAGTTCTATTATGAGAAATACGATATTCATATGGTCAACAACTGTTTATTGAGATCCTACCAAGAATTTCTGCTAAGAAACTCTTCAGAACATTTAGTTAAGAGTACATATTAAAATCACATAATTGCAAAATTGCTGCAATGGTAAAGCCACTAGTGGGTCAATTCAAAGACTCATTCTTGGTAGGAACATTTTCAAAGAAAATAGAATGACTGTGTAATATTAATAATAATATTTAATGTAAATACCAATGTTTAAGCTAAATACAAAAATGAAGGTGTATTTGGTCAAAGATTAGACTTTTGGCTGACAGCTGATTGGGTGGGATGGGTAATTAGGCTCACAGAACAAGTTTTATAACTCTGTTAAAATTTGTCATAAAATCACTTATGCGTTTTATCAGGAATGCTA
This sequence comes from Lepilemur ruficaudatus, assembly GCA_963574885.1. Taxonomy (NCBI): domain Eukaryota; kingdom Metazoa; phylum Chordata; class Mammalia; order Primates; family Lepilemuridae; genus Lepilemur; species Lepilemur ruficaudatus. The sequence goes on from CAUYRT010075035.1 coordinate 46,093, forward strand.
CCTTTTTCCTTGAGAGAGGCTTAGGACAATTTTTCTTTTATTCATGTAACAGGCATTAAGCTATGTGTTGGAGTTTCACAGATAAGTGAATCAAGGTCTGAGTCCCCTAAAGTACTTCGAAAACGGTCTGAATTAACAAAACAGTGACTATGTGAGAGCAGTAAAAGGCAACCTGTGTTAGTTTCATAAATGATTCCAAAGAGCAGAGTGAGAAATTGAATAGAGGATCTGGGTAGTGGGTCAGCCACATGGAAAAACTCTTCTTGTTGTGGAATTTTCATAGAGAAATACGTTTTGTCAGGGGAATAAGAGGAAAGTTTAGGGAATGGGAGAAAGTGTACAGAAGGTCTTACTGTGTAGAAGGGGTAAAAAGCAAAAAATGTATGTGTTCTGTGTTGTAAAACATTTTTGGGGACCTGGGGCCTGTAAGCAATTGTTCACTGTGGCAAGACGTGAAGTTCAGACTGGGAAGCAAAGGGACTGTGTTCGAGCAAGATATGAGGACAGAAGGATCCTCAGAGACCCGTCCCCTTTGCTGTACTAAGGAATTTGTACATTCTTGTGTAAGGGTTTGAAGGTGGTGGGTAATTTTAAGTGAATAACTGATGCTATTATGTTAGAACAAATCCCTCTGAAAGCAGGTTATTTTTTTCATTTCATAAATATTTATTGCCTAATTGTTCCTAAGCATTATCTTAGGTACTGGGCACATAGTAGTTAGGAAAATAACTATAATTTCTGCCCTTATGTAACTTATAGTCTAGTAGGTGAAAATATTAGATAATAAACAATTCATACATATAAATAAAAAAATGAGTGAATACTATGAAGCCCTCTCTAAGTAGGTGACATTCAAATCAAAAACTTAAGAATGAGTAACCAGAGTTAGTTAGGTAAAAAGTTAGGAGAGAATATTTCATTAGAAAAAAACAGTAAGTGTCAGTGAGTGACAACCAGGAAGCAGGAAAGAACTGAGTTTGAGGAATTAAAAGGCCAGCATTTTTGGAGTAGAGTGAGTGAGGGGCTCAGTTAACACAGAAAGTTTAATTGAAATTATTAAGCAGCCAATCAATGAATAGTTCACATATAATATATTTGAACTTTTAGCAAAATGACAAACTTAGATAAATCTAGCTCATTGTTTTTGTAAGTACATTTTTATTAGAACACAGCCATGCTTATTCATTTATGTATTATCTATAGTCCTTTTGTGCTACAATAGCAGAGTTGAGTAGTAATGAAAGAGAGTCCATGCCTCCAAAGCCTAAAATATTTACTATCTGGGTCTTTATAGAAAAAATCAAGCCCTGATCAAGGCCCTTGTAGTTTAATATAAGGTATACTCACACACATACACACATGAACACACCTACCAATGTTGCTTCAATAATAATTTCCATGGATGGAGACATGAGTAGTAAATTTGGATTGGGTCTTCTATTATTATTATTAATAAATAAGAGAGCTGATCTTCTATTATTATTAAAATCATCTTTGTGAAAACAGTTCTGTGGGCTTTGACCACACAGTGAAGATAAGATTATAATTTTTCCAAGATAATAGGCAAGAAAATCTAGAAGAGTCTAGACTATGAGGTAAGAATTCAGGGTTGCTAGTTTTATTAGATATGCCAGGGTATGTGTGATTCTAAAATTGTTTTTACAAAGAAATATTCCTCATATTTAATTTCAGCAACAAAAATATACTCTAATGTATAGAGCTTTTGTCTTAGAAAGCTATATAGTGCATTACTATATTGACAAAGTTTTAGAATTGGAAATGCAGAATTATATGTATCAGAGCACACTTCATTAATAATGCAATATAGCTCAAGGCACATTAAAATTTCAAACTGTATGTATTTTAAATGCTTTATAAAATATTGACCCTTGATTTTAAGTGGAAATGCATAATACCGATATATTTGAGAAGTAATATAAAATTTATCTATTTTTAAATGCTGTGTCATGATTTGCAATCCTAAAGTACAGAAGGAATAGAAAGACGTGGGCAACTCAAACTGAACATTATATTCTCTGAAAAATTATTTTATAATATATAAATTATATATAATACATATACAGTTTGATGTATAATAATAAACATTTGTGTACCTCCTACCCAGCTTAAGAAATTAAACAATATGAGAAAATTTGATAGTTCTTGTGAACTTCCTAATCATATTCCCTGTCTTCCCTAGCAGAAAGAATACCTTCCTTAATTTTATGACAATGATTTACTTGTTTTCCTTTGTAAGTAACCACATATGCATGCATCTTTAAACAATATATTGTTTAATTTTGTATGTTTTTAAAATTTGAATAAATAGTGTCAGAATGCTTTCATTTTTCTGTAATTTGCTTTTTCCATTCAACATGATATGTTTAAGATTTATCTATATTGATGTCTGTAGCTATAGTGCATTCATTTTCACTGCCTGTATAATATTTCTTTGTATGAATATACTGTACTGTATGTGGTAGGATATTTAGGCTGCTCCTAGATCTTGCTAATATGACCAGTGTTGCTTTGAGTATTTTTGCACATTTCTGAATGAATGTATATAAAATTTCTCTATGAATATGTCTAAGAGTAGAATTTCTGGGTCTAGATGATATCAAACTTCACTAGATAATGTCAAACTGTGATTGAATCAACTGACACCTCCACTAACAGTGTATAAAGGTTCCTCTCTTCCTCCATAACATTTTAGAAAGATGGTTCTATAATACTTTTTACTTTTTCCCCAAAGTAAAATAGTGCTGAGTTAAATTTCTTTTTAATTGAGATATTCTTTGTTCTTAAATAGGTTTAATATTTTTTCATATGCTTATCGGTTCTTTATGTTTCCTCTTCTGTGAAATACGTTTTGCCCATTTTTCTATTGGATTGTCTTTCATTGAATTGAAGAAGTTCTCCATATAATGAGAATAGTAGACCCTTGTCCATTGTGTGAGTTGCAAATGGTTTTTCCCTTTATGTTACTCATCTTTGGATAAATTTATGGAGTTATTTGAAGAATATAAGTTCTTAATTTAAATACATTTGAATATTTTAATCTTTTCTTTCATGGTTAATGGTTTTTATATCATTTTTAAGGCAAAATTCTCTACCCTAGGGTAAAAGATACCCTCCTACATTGTGGTTATAATATTTTACTTTTGCCTATTATACTTATATATTGTATTCATCTGCAAATTATGTAAGGTATGAGAAAGGAATCTAATTTAATTTTTCCCCATATGAATTATAAATAACTCCAGCATAATTGTTTTCATACTCCATTCTGTGGCTGGGACTGTTTCTGTGCTGTCTGTTGCATCTCATTTGTCTATCTCTATGCTAGTATTTTACTCTTTAAATTATCGAGCTTATTCATAAATTTTGATATCTGATAGGGCAAATTGTCATAAATATTTATTCTTTGGTAGAGTCTTAAAATTATTCAGTTTTGGCTTGTCTTTAGAAATTGTTAATTAACCTTGGTATTGAAAAGCAGTATTGCTGAATATAGAATTTTTCCCAGTATTTTGAAGGTATTCTATTGTTACTTGTCTTCCATTTTTGCTGCTGAGAAGCTAGCATCAAATTTCCATTCCTTGGTAGTAGGCAATGTCTGTCTTTTTCCCCTTTGTTTTTATGATTTTTATTTTTGTATTTGTTTTTAGTAGTTCACCTGTAAAATTTCTAAGATTTGTTTTTAAATTGTATCCTGATTGAAAGTTGTTGAGCTTCCTGAATCAGAGAATTGTTTTCTTTGAACAAATCTTTGTAAATTTCTCAGATATTACATATTCAATTTTTTTTGAACTTCAATTAAACATATGTTGGAGCCCATCACTCTATCTCCCAGGTGTTCTAACCTTTCTTTCATATTTTTCATTGTTTATTCTCTATGAATTCATTCTCCACTTTGGATAACTTCTTCAGATCTATCAATATCTTTCAGGTCATGAATTATCTTCTCATTTATTTCTAATACTCATTTTAACTCAGACATTTTACGATTTTCTTTTCAGCTATTACATTTTTCACTCCTATTTATTTTTTCCCAATCTGCCTGGTCAATTTTTAAAGACATTTATTTTTCCATAATAACTTGAATAATTTCTTTTATTTCTTTAAATATTTTATATTCCATATCTATTGTCAATATTATTTCTGTAGCTCTGACTTTGTAATAAGTTTTTTCTGCTAATTGATGCTTAGAGAAGACTCATGGAGTGATTTTTTTTTTAAATTCAGGATATTATGGGCTTTTTTTTTTTTAAGTGAAGTTGCATTGTCTGGAACTATTTCTGTAGGGATTCTTGAGGCTTGTGTTTAAAAGTATTATCCTTGAACAAGGAAATATGTTTACTTCTGACAGGCAACTGGGTGAAGTACCAACCTAGGAATACTTTAACGACTCAGCTTAGAGTTTTTCAGTCAACATAAGAAGTTCAAATGCTTTAAAAAAAAAAAAATTCGGACTGTTACGGGTGTATAAACGTTTTAGTTATGTAAATTGCTTTTGTACCATTTGAGCAAAAGTTATAAGTGTGCCCATCCCCCAGATAGTGTACATTGTACGTATTAGGTGTGAATTTACCCATCCCCGTCTCCCCCCTCCGCCTACTGGATTTACGATGAATGTTATTTCCATATGTGCACAGAAGTGTTGATCAATTAGTTCTAAGTTAATGGTGAGTACATGTGGTGTTTGTTTTTCCATTCTTGTGATACTTCATTTACAGGAATGGTCTCTAGTTCCATCCAGGTTAACAGAAAGGGTATTAGTTCACCATTTTTGTTATAGCTCAGTAGTACTCCATGGTATACATATACCACATTCTATTGATCCACTCGTGTATTGATGGACACTTGGGTTGATTCCACATCTTTGCAGTTGCGAATTGTGTTGCTGTAAACATTCAAGTGCAGTTGTCTTTTTTATAGAATGTCTTTTTTTTCCTTTGGATAAATATCTAGTAGTGGTGTTGCTGAATCAAATGGTAGTTCTACTTCTAGTTCTTTGAATTATCTATCTCCATACTGCTTTCAATAGAAGTTGTACTAGTTTGCAGTCCCTCCAGCAGTAACTGAGTGTTTGTATCTCTCTGCATCTGCACCAACATTTGTTGTTTTGGGACTTTTTTTAAAATCTGTTCTCACTGGAGTTAAATGATAACATGGTTTTGATATTTTCCTGTTGATTGGAGATGTTGAGCATTTTTTGATGTTTGTTGTCCATTAGTCTTTCTTCTTTTGAAAAGTTTCTATTCGTATATTTTGCCTACTTTTTAATGGAGTTGTTAGATTTTTTTCTTGCTGATTTGCCAGAGTTCTTTAGAAATTCTAGTTATCAGCCCTGTATCAGATGTATAGCATGCAAATATTTTCTCTCATTCTGTAGGTTGTCTATTTGCTCTAATGATTGTTTTCTTGGCTGTGCAAAAGCTTTTAAATTTGATCAGGTCCCATTTATTTATTTTTGTTGTTGGTGTGATTGCTTTTGGGGTCTTCTTCATAAATTCTTTTCCTAGGCTGATGTCTATATGAATTTTTCCAACATTTTCTTTTAGAATTCTTATAGTTTCATGTGTTAGGTTTAAGTCTATTATGCAATGTGAGTTGATTTTTGTGAGTGATGAGAGGTGCTGATCCTGTTTCAGTCTTCTACATGCAGCTGTTCAATTTTCCCAGCACCATTTATTGAATAGGGATTCTTTCCCCAGTGTCTGTTTTTGTCTGCTATGTCAAAGATCAGATGGCAATATGAGGATGGTTTTATATCTGGATTCTCTGTTCTGATCCATTGGTCTATGTCTCTTTTCTTGTGCCAGTACTGTTCTGTTGAAATATCTATACTACCCAAAGTGATCTACAGATTAAATGCAATCCCTATTAAAATACCAAAATAATTTTTCACAGGTCTAGAGAAAATAATTCTATGCTTCATATGGAAGCAGAGAATACCTCATGTAGCCAAAGCAAACTCATGCAAAAAGAACAAACTGAGAGGAGATTTATCAGACTTTAAGCTATACTACTAGGCTATAGTAACCAAAACAGCACAGTTTAAATTCTTATCTGAAAACTCTTATTAGTGTGTTCCTTTTAGTTTTAGGAACCAACTGCAGTATGAAAGACTATTTCATTTTTGCCATTCTAGGCAGAGCCAAAGCTGAGAGAAGACTATTCCCCTCTAGTTCACTTGATTTGTGTGTGTGTATGTGTGTGTGTTTTCTGGCTTATAGACTACCAATAAAAACTCAGGCTTGTCTCTTAATCCTTTATATCTATAGATAGTTAAAAGTCAAATTCTAGCCACAAAAAATTGACTGATGTCTTTAGGGCAAATACTGTCTTCAGTGAATGCTTATAAAGATAGAATCAAACTTCTATATAATTTCTGGCCTTATATTTTCCCTTTCTTTATCCACATTAAACTCATACTTTAGAAAAATGTTTTCCATGTTTTATCCAGAATTCTTTGCTGTGTGATAGAAGAGGTGGTTTCTTTGCATATATAATCTGCTATTATTATATTGCTGGAAAAATTCCTGTATTTTATTCTTTACCACATTCTCTAATTGTGTTTAAGGGAAAAGTTGATCTTCAAACATAGTATACGGAGACATTTTTTGTGTATGCATTCCTGAAATGTCTTTGTCAATTGGAAAGTAAATAGCTAAATTACTTATTACCTGTTATACAGAAATTTTCTAAGAATTGACAAATTATTTGGCTATCTTAATTTTTTAATAAAGTAAATTAATATATGTTTTTTATGATAGACTTAAACTCAAACTGGAATTATTTTTACTTCTTTTCAGATGACAGAAAATATATATTTTGACCCTCCATAGATAAACTGTTAAACTTGAAAAGGTAGATTAATCTGAAGCAAGCATTTTATGTATAAGCTTTTAAAAATATTACTGATTATTTAATTAGAAATACTAGCAAATTAAGGTTTTGCTAATGTGTATTAAAGACTTTCTTGCAGGAATATATTCATAAACCATTAGAATTCTTTATCACATCTTGTAAAATATTAAGTAACTTAGATAATAGATTAAGGTAAATTTTTTTGTAACCTGACATTGACTTATATTTAATACCTTACTTAAATATGGCAGTGGTCTTGTTTGCATTGAACATGATAAAGCAGTATGTTTTGTATGAAAAAATCAATTTAGACTATCTGTGGAAAATGGGGTTGGGTTTTCACAGATATACAGATTTTTTTAAAGCCTTGCCAAATGAATTAAAATATGATTTTGATTTGTAATTTTGAAATATGATGGGATGAATATTGAAATAAGATTGCAAATATCTAAAGTTTTATGTCTTTTTCCCTTGATTTGTCTTTTTGGAGATATGTGAAAACTACTCTAATTACTTTTTGTTGTGATGGGTACGTATTTGAACTATCTGTTGGAGTTCTGTTGTGTTTAGGTATTATGAGAAACAATCTGAGCAGCTAACCAGATACTTTCTATTTCAGTTGTTCAAATGTACCTACATGGCAAGTCTTCTGGGTGATGTTGACACCTAGAATGTAAGTTTGGAGGGAATTCCTTAATAACTTCAGAACCAAATGCTGCTGAAAAGAAAAGGTTGTTTAGAAAACAGATGTTTTAGCTATAGCAGGAAAAAATAAGGCAAACGTACTTTGATCATGTCTGAGTTTGCATTTGTAACTAGAAGTTAATAGGCAATTTTTTTTGGAATTGAAAATGAGCCTTTTACCTTCTAGAGGCCTGTGTTGTCTGACACTAGGTATTGCATAACAGCAAGTGTGACCACAGAGCCTCAGTAGACACATTACCAAATTGTACAATATGGACAGCTTATGAACAATTTCCACATAAGCCAGATTGTGAGAGTTGAATGGAAACCCATTGTTTTTCAGTTATGGTTCCAATCACCATTAGTTGAGGGGAATTGATCCAAATAAAACATGTCTCTAAGTGGCCCCGCCAGGACTCACTTCTGTAGCCATTAAATAGTACATAAGCATCCCTTCATGGAGGAGAACGCAGACACACACCCCTGAGCATCCTCTTTTTCTTATCATCTCAAGTGGGTGAAAGAAAGGAAGAGCTATAGAAGAAAAGGCAAGGAGTGCTAGCCAGCACCCACAGTAATTATCACCCACATTGTAAAACTAGTCCTTTTAAATTGTATAGAACTTGGCTAAATGATTTTGCCTTTTTGGCATAGTTATAGCAAAGTATAGATGTAGTTTTTCTCATCCCGCTTATGATGAAAAGCATGGATGAAAATCTTGTGGGGAAAACTCAAATGCACCATATCAAGTTCTACAGCTATTGAAGAGTGAAAATTTCTTGCCCTGCTGCCTTTACTATATCATTTATTTCTGGGTCTAAAAATCTAAATTTTGATATTAATTGTACAGACAGGTTTTCAACTTCAACACCACTATATATCTGATTATTTTCTATAAGAGGAACAAGATAAATTATCTGTGGCAGATTTTTTTAGGCACAAAGACTAGTAAGGGCAGAATTGACATATGCTCTCTGCTTTGGCTCCTGAGTGTGTGGCTTCCACATATAACAGGCTGTTTTAGAATCTGAGTAAAATATAAGGAACAAGGTTTTAAAACTGAGCCTGGGTAGCCAAACCCTCTAAAGGTTGCTGTTCACCTAGCCAGACAGGTTTGGACATCAGAATTTTGACTACAAATATAATTTTGCGTTTTATACACTTATAACCTTCATATGACTCTCACTATTTTTGACATTTTTTTTTTTTTGAGACAGAGTGTCACTCTGTTGCCCTGGCTGTAGAGTGCCGTGGCGTCAGCCTAGCTCACAGCAACCTCAAACTCCTGGGCTCAAGCAATCCTTCTGCCTCAGCCTCCCGAGTTAGCTGGGACTACAGGCATGTGTCACCATGCCCGGCTAATTTTTTACATATATTTTTAGTTGTCCAATTAATTTCTTTCTATTTATAGTAGAGACGGGGTCTTGCTCTTGCTCAGGCCGGTCTTGAACTCCTGACCTTGAGCTATCCACCCGCCTCAGCCTCCCAGAGTGCTAGGATTACAGATGTGAGCCACCACGCCCGGCCCATTATTGACATTTTTGAACAACATGTCCTTTAAACATTGTAAATACACAAATCTGTAAATATCACCATGGAATATAACTCCTAAAACATTACAGTGAAATACAACTAAATTCTTTTGATGTTGTCTTGATGACTACTATTGTATCCAGTGGTGACAAATCAAGAGCAATGAAGCTACAGTGCAATCGATAGGAATTACTTGTGTGGGCCCCTCTTATTAGTTAATTAACTCATTTTTGCATAGATGAGAGAAGTATGTTTGATTCCTAATTGTGCCCGGAGAAAGGAAAAATTTCTAGAAATCTTGGACCTTCAGGTTGACCTGTTCATGCACAGTAATATGTTCCTCAGTGATCACAAAATAATAGATTTACTATTTTAACATTAACTAAATGTAATCAAGAGGTTGCAAAGATATTTGTCCTGATAGGATGAAAACACTTTACTTATTTTCATGATTTTCTCACTAGTAAATTATAGACCCATGTATCACATTTTTCCCCAATAGACTTCCAATGACTTAGCGTTTGAGAATTTTGCCAATGGATCTAAAACATTGCTTTTTTAAACCACTATCGCTTGGACATATCTTTATACTTGTATGTGTATATACTAAGTAAACTAAAATTCACACATGCGTATTTTAACAGTGGGATACTTGATATTATTTCAGTAGTATGTCCTAGGAATGGGTAAATTCTTATCTAAAAATAATGAACATAAATGTATCTGCCAGTGTTAGTTCAATGTTCTTAATTCTTTGCTTTTAGCATTCTAGTTTGGAGTTTATTTATTGATCCCCTTCTCTGGAGTTTGTTTATTGATCCCCTTCTATGTTTCAAATTTATCCATATTTTTGGTAATCTGTGTTGGAGGAATCATTTTTTTGAATCAGGGCCATGCTGCTCCCTCAAATATTTTGTCTACTCTATTTGGAGTTTTACTTATTTCTGTTCAGAGTTCTTAGAGCTTAATCTATGCAGTGCTAATAATTAGGAATTATATGATTCTGAGGAGGTAAATACTTCTTTGACATGTATTCTGAAAAATATTTGGCTAATATCTGGGAATGGTATTTTTCTTCATGTGCCATTTCAATCAGTAGGGTTTTATCCATGTCTTCAGTTCGGTAAGGAGATGCCAAACTCCAGATTGAGAAATGTGTCAAGATGTTCTTCCCATTATCAAAAGTATCAAAACAAAAACATAAACATGAAAGCTATGATTCATCCCTGAGAAGTATTCTAGAACCTATCTGTTTCTGGCTGCTATAGACTGGGGCTAGATTATATAATTTACCTATCTCATGACAACTTCTGGGAAGAATATGCTGTCTTCAAGAAGAAAACAATATGAATCAGATTTTAGATTAGATATTAGAAATGATTCTCTTAAAACCATTTTAATTTTCGAAATGTTTGTAGAAGGTGATTAGGGAATATATAGCAATGGAGTTAGTCCCATTACCTCAATCTTACCTTTACCCATCCTGCCAATATCTACAGGTATTTCTAAGCTGTGATCAAGCACATGATTGTTAAATACTATTCATTCTTTTTTACAGTACTGTATATTATTATACATTTTAGTTTGTGTAGGGAAATCCTCTCTCTACAAATTCTCCCATTTCTTTTCCATTCTTTCTCCATTGCATTACCACATGTGGGACTCTTCTTTTCCATAGTCATTGCTTACAGCTTCTGGGTTTTGAATATTAGGTCAAATTTTTTTTTTCATAATTTTTCCTGAGTTTTTTCTAAAGTTTTCATTCTGTAAATAAAAGAAAATAAAGAATTTCCTACTTCACTATATTCTGAAGCATATTGAGTGAGTCTCATTGTAAAAGGTAGTAGATAACAAATACCATAGATGTGAACAATTTTGCATTTTCTAAATAAATTGCCTCAATTTATTCCCGTCATTTTTTCAAGTGCCTCAGGCATCAATGAAAATAGGCTCATTAATTGCTAAGTAAGTAATTTTTCCACAAGTATAGTCTTGTTTCATACACTCGTTTGTTCATTTACTGTGCGTGATGAGATTCACCAAACACAAGCCTAGTTACCAAGTGAAATATACTTTTCTTTCAAAAGTGGGTATCAGGGTCAAATAGAATTCCCATACAAATCACAGCATCATTTATGATCATTTCTGAAAAAGCAAAATGCTGAGTTATTTACTTGGATGGGGAAGCCTAGAGCAATCTACATTGTTAGAGAAAGATTGTAGGGTAGATATATAATAAAAGCCTTTCTCTCTCTTTCTTGACCTTGGTTGAATATTTTCTTCTCCAGGTAATCTTTCCTGGTCTCTGCAGTGAAAGAGGATCTCTCTGATTTGTTTTCATTTATTTATTTATTTATTTATTTATTTATTTATTTATTTATTTATTTATTTATTTATTTATTTTATTGGGGTAAAACTAAAAAGCATTTACAGTATAATGTTTACAGTCACAATTTATAGTGAGCTGATTTCCCAAAATATATTACCACTCAAGTTGAAGAAACTATCACTAGAGCAAATAGACTACCCACAGAATGGGAGAGAATATTTGCTCTTTACACCTCTGACAAAGGTCTGATAACAAAAATCTACCTAGAACTCAAAAGAATTAACAAGAAAAAATGTCTGTTAGTTTTTCCCTAATTATTACAATTTTCAAATTTGCCTTCATTATTTGTTCAGGTAGGTCCTAAACAGTTTTAAGTTATTACTAATTTTACTTCTTCTTGCATTTTTCCCACTTTCTTACCTATATTTTTTTGTGTTGCTTAGGGCATAAACATTTACTCTTTTAGGTAGCTTGTATCTATTGCCATCCTGTAGTGACTCCTCGGTTGCTTTTTATTGAGAATTCTGTTTTTAATCTGATAACATTATAAGCATCCCTAACTGTGGTGTTGATATGTCCTCCTTCTCCTTTCCCCAGAACCTTATCTAATCAATCATTCCCTTCTTCCTCTCCCTACTGGCTCCTTCTGTTTAGTCTACAAACCAAATCAGGTTTCTCTATCCTTAAAAAAAAAAAAAGAGAACAACTTCATTGACCACCTAAACCATCTCTATCCCCCCTTCACTGCCGGGCTTCTTGGGAACACTCTGTCCTCCCTGATCTCGTGTCCTCACTTCCCTGTCACTCTTTAATCTCCTGTCATCTGTCTTCCCTCCTTATCATTTTACCAAAAAAGGCTTTCCCAGAGCCCCATTCTCTTCCTAATTGTCTTCATTCCATTCAACCTCCTGCAAGAATTGTTACCAATGACCATCACCCTTCTCCAAGTTTTTCCTTCCCTTGCATAATAAAATTATTCTTTCAGAATTGTATATTTCATTTCATTTCCTTCTCTGACTTCTCTTCCTCCCTCTACTCCTTGAGTGTATATATTCCTTTAAGATTTCATTCTTTATCATCAGAAGAGGACTTTAGCAAACCTGTCTTCTCCTGGGCAGTTTTATCCATTTCTATGGTGGTATCAATGACTCATCTGCTGATGGCACCAACTGTATTTCTCCAGACTGATGGCTGTTGTGCCATGACCCTGGGCCTGGATGTCCTCTATGGGCCTCAGGTGCAATGTGTCTGGAACCACATACACACCCCAATCTCCCTCATGATTGTTTCTCCCAAGCGATGGAACCCCAAGCCACCTTGTTGCTTGAACAAGAAATGCCTGCGTCCTCTTGACTGCTCCTTTTCCTTCACCCCTCACGTCCAGCCAGTCTCTGAGTCCTGGCGCTGCCCTGACTGTGAGAATCTATGGGATCGGAAACCTTTCCTCCATTCCCGTGTGCCCTAATTTCAAAAGGAAGAGGAGAGGGAGGACGCAAAGAAGGAAGGAAGGGAATTAAAAAGAAAGAAGGAAGAGAGTCAGGAAGGGAGGAAAGAAGGAAGGAGAGATGGAAGAAAGAAAGAAGGATGAGAAGAAGAGAAGAGAGAAAGAAGCCCAGCATGGTGACGTGCGCCTGTAGTTCCAGCTACTGGGAGGCTGAGGCAGGAGGATCACTTGAGCCCAGGAGTTGGAGGCTGCATTGAGCTATGATCACACCACTGCACTCCAGCCGGGGCAACAGAGCAAGACCCCATCTCTAAAATAAAAAAAAGAGAGAGAGAGAAAGAAAGAAAGGAAGAGGAAGACAAAGAAGATCACCTGCTTTTTAATATTTTAGTACAAAGCTATTACAATCTTGCATTTTTAAAAACTGAAATACAGAAAAGACATAACAAAAAACAAATTTCACCACTCATTGACAAACACTCTAGCATGGACTCATAGCTAGTGCCCTCTCCTCCAGTCTGTCCTCCATTCTGTCACCATAGCTATTGTTACAACACAAAGCAAACAAGCAGGAAACAGAAATAATCAGGAATGCTGTCATTTCCCATTGCCTACTCAGTCAATTCCAGACTGTATCAGGTGACATTCAAGGCCCTTTGTGACTTCTTGTTGTAGCGTCTGAGTCTTCTCCCCAAAACCCTTCCCGCACAACAAACCCAATATCCTAATCGCATTAGACAACCCAGGTTCTCCTAGCATGTGTTGTCTTTCATGCCTGTGTCTCTTTGCTCATGCAAAGGAATGATGGGCCTGAAATGTCCATCCTTCTCTTCCTAATCCATATATTTTTCATTTTAACAGGTACATCGTATTCCATAATTTGATTAGCTGGGCTTGGAGACACTGAGAACTGCTTTCTCCAAAAGCTCAAAGTCTAATGAAGGCAAATGATAAATCTAAACGTGGTTCATTGTAATAAGCTCTTTGCAATAAATGCTGAGCTGGTGGGGGCCTACAGGCAGGAGGTTGGGGGAGTTGGAGAAGGGGTCACAGGGAAGGGGCCCCTTGGACTGAGTCTTGCAAGATAAACAGCATTCATGCATGGGAAAAACTCCTGACAAATGCAAGAATCTGAAGTTTCATTGCTCTGGTATTCACACAAGTGTGTTAAATCTCAGACCATTCTCCCTCACATCGTCTAACAAAATAACTCAGTGCTAAATATATTTCTTTTAAACAATGGATTGTTGAATTTTATTCTTCAATCCAATTATTTTTTTAAATAAACAAGTTTAGGCTGTTCACATTTACTTTTTGATACATTGTTTGTCTTCAAGCCCAAATAAATGTATCTTTATTGTAGTCATTTCTTGCTTCCTCTTTTCATTTCTGTGGTGGAAACCACAGATTTGTGGTAGATTTTAAACTCATCATTTCTTTTTTTTTTGGAGCTAGGCCAAAAGATAACTTTAAGTGATCTAATGTTAACATTTTAACATTAGTGTATTTCACAAAAACCATTTTAATTGCTTCTGTTTATTTCCATTAAAGAAATAAACTCAGATTCCCTCCTAGGAAACAAAATGAGTCTTTTATTCCTCTTCTACTACATTCATTATCTGTGGTTATTATCTGAGATCCCTTTGAGGTTCTGCTAATTCCCAATTTTATAGTTCCAAGAATTACTTTGCTAGTTTACCAACCTTTTTGTATTATATTATATTAATCCTTACTTAATACTCTAATTCATTTGATTCTTAAAGATGTCCTTAAGTCTCTATCTAGCCTAGATAGTTTCCTACAATGGCATAATGGGTAGGTGTTTTTGTAACCCACTGTTTGTATTTTTAATTGGCCAATTGGCCAAGTCTGAAAATATTTTCCTCTGCCTTCCAAGAGCAGAGTGACCCTGGCCAAGTACTTTCTCTTGGTGTTGTCCTAGCTTCTCCAGCCTGTCCTTTCTCCTCCAAAGTGTAAGGAGAGAAATCTGATTAAATCATTATCTCCACATCATTAAGTACCAACTTTCCTTACTTGTGATAGCTTTAAAGCTTTGCCTTTGTCTTTCTGCAGCACCGGCTCGTGGCCTGTTAGGACCTGTGCCACACAGCAGGAGGTGGGCGGTGGGTGATCAAGCAAAGCTTCATCTGTGTTTATAGCCGCTCCCCATCCTCACATCACCGCCTGAGCTCCGCCTCCCCCCACCCACCCCGTCGGTGGAAAAATTGTCTTCCATGACATTGGTCCCTGGTGCCAAAAAGGTTGGGGATCACTGTCTTTATATTTTTTGAGGTGATAGACAAACATGTGGAGGGAAGTTTGGGCATGGGAGCTCACCCACCATTGAGTGGCTTTTCCTGGGTTCCCATATGTCTGTGCCAAAATTCTGTTTCAGTTCAGTAAATTTTCTGTTATCTCTGTTTGTAACTCTGTACTCGTCACAGTCCTTTCCTGTTGCCACTGGTATTCCTAACCTTCAAAACCTGAGCTTCCTTATTCTGTTTCCTAGGTGTATTAGTTTGCGAGGGCTACGGTAACACGGTACCACAAATCCAGTGGTTTAAACAACAGAAATGTATCCTCTCACAGTTCTGGAGGGTAGGAGTTCTCAGAAGTCTGAGAGCAAGGTGTGGGCTGGGCCATGCTCCCTGGAAAGGTGCTAGGGATGGAACTCTCCCACACCTCTCTCCTGGCTGCTGGTGGTTTGCTGCCAAACTTGTGTTTCTTGGCTTGTAAACACATCATGCCGATCTGTCCTTGTGTTCACATGGTTTCTCCCTGTGTGTCTGTCTCTGGGTCCAAATTTCCACTTTTCATAAGGACACCAGTCATGTGGAATTAGGGGCCCCCTACTGCAGTATGAACTCATCTTAACTAATTATATCTTCAATAACCATATCTCCAAATAAAGCCACATTCTGAGGTATGTGGGGTTAGGACCTCAACCCATAAATTTTGGAGGGGGACATAATTCAATCTATAACGTGAGATGTGTCAGGTATTATTCTAGTATTATTATCTGTGTAATGCAGCCATAATTTGGGCCAGTTTTTCTAGCACGTCGTGGCTCCTACCACTACACATTCTTCTGTGGCGATAACTGGTTCTTCTTTCTCTCTTTGGAAGCTGTTGTGATGAGCTCATCAGACCTGCTAAGGTGGATAGTTCAGGCCATTTTCTCAATCTCTTATAGCAAAACAGTTTTATAGGACTCAGGCCATCAATTGGTGGAATTTTATTTGTTCAACTTATTTATTGTTTATGAAGCTTTTCATATTGTGTTTTTTGTCTCTTGTTTATTTCAGATAACTTTACAGATAATAATACCATCTATAAAGCTCCTTCTCAAGAGTCCAGAATATGTAGTATCCACTGTTTTTCTTTCATTCATTTTTTTCCCTCCAAATTGTTTCCTTTCTAATTTTTATGGACAATCTTATGAAAATCTATGGACATCACACACATACATGGGACTCACGTGAATGTGAAGAAAGGACATTGTTGACATGTGCTTGGCCACACTCCAGGAACACATAACCGGAACAGACTGGCTCTACAGGTGATGCAGAGCTAGTGGTAGGGGATGACAAAGGACACAGTTGGACTGGGACTCATTATCACAGCAGGATAAGGTGGAGCTTAGGCCCCTGTGAGAAAGAACCACATCCTAGTCCCTAAAGGGAAGGTAGGAAAGGATGGGAATGCAAACCTTCATGGAACCCCAGGGCCCCTGGATATGACATTCTCACATGCCCAGTGCCCACTGGACCACAAAGCCCTCTGGAAGTCCAACCACAAAGGCAGCTTAGAGATGTCTCTCCCTGGTATTGCCAACAATGTTGTTTTCACACCAGGAACCACCAGATCATTGTTCAGTGATTTAAAAAAAAAAAAAATAGGCCATTTTTGTAAACCGTGCACAAGAGGCCCCTGAGAAAACCCAGAGGAGCTTTCCCTAGAAAATACCCCGTAGTCTCGCCTGTGTGTCTGCGTCCTATCTCTGGTCACTTCTTAGAGTTGTGTGAGTCCAGTGGGAAGAGGAGTCCCAGAGAGCATAGTGCAGGACTGAAACATTCCCAAGCTTGTGCCCTTAGTCTGCTAGCCCGAGATGAGAACCATCTCTTCAGACCGAAATCAAAGACGATCAACTCCTTCGTGTTCTTTCCAGAGCTCTTCCCCAGTAGCCAGGTTTGTGAGCAGGGAACGATAGAACAGCATCATTTGTATACCGCTTTCATGAGTCTGCTTCTGTGTATTCAGCGCTTGGGTGGGGCCCCCTCTCAGGCAAGGGCTTGTAATGAGCTCCGTGTAATGAATTGCTGGAACCCACAGCCTGGCTCAAATGACCAGAGGGGTGCCTCTTTGTCAGACATACGCTGTGCATCTGGCGGCATCGCCGGGGGTAATGTGATATGGCTCACCATTTTTACTTTAACAAAAAATACATCTGTCGGGCTCCTTTCAGCTGACAGGATAAATATCATATTTCATTGCCAGTTTGTAAACACTTTACTTTTCATCTCTATCTAACATGTTTCCTGGGCAGTTTGCAAATTGAAAAATCAAGTGGGATGTATACCGGGCTAAGCATGTGTTCTGTGTTAGTCAAGTCTGGGGCCGGGTAAGCAACACATAGGTGGGGGAACCAGAAAGTCTGACTGCAGGAAATTTGTCCTAGGTAGCATCATCTTGGGTAAGAAAACCCTATAGAGAAAACGGTTTTGAGACCATTCGGCAGCTGCCTTGGACACCTGGAGCTGTTTCTATTACAGATGACGGATGCACTGTCATTGTCTCGGGATTCAAGTCCTGTTGCTTCTCTGGCCACAAACTGTTCTTTAACTAAAGATGCTTTTCTTTCACTGTCTTTGAAAATCATTCTTTATTGGTATAACATGAAGATTCTCTGAAATTAATCCAAAATGCAAGATTCAAACGCTATTGTCCGATTTTTCTGCTCACAGTGAGAGAGCTGCTGTAGAGGAGACAGTATTTGTTTTGTGAATTTGGGGCATTCAGCAGGGAGAAAATTTGAGATAAGTAGAATGGCAAATAGAAATAGTAAAATAAAAGGGTCTCAATTCTGAGGGATTTTTCCCCCCAGTGCTATTATAAATGGTATAAGTACTGATAGCATTTTATGTGAATATGAGGGACGTTTTAATTCAAGGATCTCAAAATTCTCGTATCAGCTGTTAGTTACTTTTCACAATGTCAGGCTAGAGCATGCGGGTGGTAATGTTATACTTCACGTACAGGTGGAGGGATCAAAGCCTGCAGATGTTCAATTACAGGACTTGCCGGGAACCTGCAGTGGTCAGCTGGGCTTTTCCCAGGACACAAGCCTCCTGTTACCAGCGCCCCCCACCTTTCCCCAGCCGTGCTTGGGAACCACTGACACCCTGGCCTAAGGTAGCAAGAGAGCTGGTTCTGAGAATCAGGTCTGAGGCGAGCTGGGAAACAATGGTGCCTTTGGGCCTCACCCCCTTGGCACCCTTCCCTGCCATGAGAGCTCCCATCTCCCACGCACTCATCCTCCTCTCTTGTCAGCCCCTTTATACTCTGGGCTGATTTCCACTGACCCTGGAAACAGGTTCACTGATAACTACAGAGGTTAGTAATTATTAATAAGGTCACACTTTTCCAAACAGCATATGCATGTTCATGTTCAAAGGAAAATCTAAATGCCAGCCAGGTCTTCCCAGGCTTGCCTCTTGTTCCCTGACACTTCCTTGTCAGGGTCCAGACACGCATAAGAACCTTCTATGGAAGCAGCCCTCAAACTGTAATACATCTCCACGGCAGGCTCTGTCAGGCCACCAGGCCACCACTTAGTGCAGTGTTTGTTTGTGAAATTGGGACATTCAGCAGGGAGAAGAGGAAGAAGAGGAGGAGAGGAAGAAGGACAACCTGTTTGTGTTCCCACAGTCCACAGTGCCCTCAGTCTCAAGGGATAGAGGAGTAATTTGCAATACCAATTCTGAAAGCCTGAAGTCCCTCATATACAACAATCACCCATGTTTGTGGCCAAGCATATTATAAAAACCAATAAAATAAGCTGGGCATGGGGGTGCGTGCCTGTAGTCCCAGCTATTTGGAAGGCTGAGGCAAGAAGATTGCTTAAGCCCAGGAGTTTGAGTTTTTGAGTTCAGCCTGGACAACACAGAAAGACCCCATCTCTAAAACTCCAAAAAAAAAAAAGAAAAGAAAAGAAAAATCCTTCAAAATAATAGGATGTAGAACTTCAGGAAGTTGTAACTGTTGACAATTGAAACTCAATTTTTAAATTTTCTCAAGGAAAAACCCTAGATAATTAACTGACAATGTTTAAACATGGCCAGGATGCTATAAAAAGAGTGTTCCTTAGTAATCAGTCTCAAAATACCATGGATGAGAGTGTTAAACGCTAGAGATCTAAAAATGTTGTCTCTTACCCACCCTGTGCGTATAACCCAATGGCCAGCTGAAGTCACCTTTGCCCTGAGAATCCAGGCAAGATGGCCTTGAATCCTCATTCCATGTGCTGTGGCCATCCCAGGATATCTGGAAGTCCTTGTGCAGCGTATGCTCCTGGTTCGCCCCTGGCTCCCAGGCTGAGCCGCTGTGGACGGCCTGTGCCGTGTCTGTTCCGCCGTGGAGTCCTGCAATTTTACTTGATTTCATTGACAGAAGGCGGCTGCAGTTTAAACAGCAACCTCCAAACAAGGATGCTCGGAATCCTCCTCCGTGTCCCCTCTGCCTTCACATTTCATACTCACCTCATTCATTTTGCACTCACCTCATTCATTAACTCAGCACTTAATTATTGAGTGCCTACTATGTGCCAGGTGCTAAGGATACAGCAGACGAGAAACAGAAGCCCTCGTCCTCACGCTCGCGGGCAGGTCTGCCTCTTACCTGCCTGCGAGATCTGTCCCCTTCCCTGTCCCCCTTGCCACTCCTTCCTCAGTCCCTTATCAAGGCCCTGATAAACACCCCCTGACTTGGGGCTGTCCTCCCACCACCACCCCTGCCTGGCCCCTTTCCCCTGACTCCTCCCTGCTGGGTTGGTTATTCCAGGCTTCAGGCCACTGTCCTGCTTAACATCCTGGCAGGGCTCCTTATTCAAGTCAACATTCCTCACCCAGCACACGGGGCTCCCCAAGAACAGAGCCCTGTCTGCTGTCAGTCTGTTTTTTCCCGAGCTCTCCATGACTTCGTGCTTTCCTTTCCTTTGTATTTTTGTCTGCTGATGTCTCAGCCTTTCCCTTCAGATTTCTTCTCATCCTTAATGAATGAGCAGACACCGCCCCTCTGGACTGTCCCCTTGATGCCACCCACACGCAGACCAGCATCCTCCCCACCCTCTGCAGCTCTTCCGACAGCTCCACTGTCACCGTTTGTTGATGTGACCCTCTCACGCACCTCTGAGTAGCTCAGGGTCAGGAATATGGTAACTATGGTAAATGCAGTCATTCAGTGTAATTGTTCAATGAATTCCATACCTACATTGTTTTTAAAAAGAAAAGAAAAGAAAAAGTTCATATTACAAGCCAACATTAATCTCAGAGACAAAATATTAAATCTGCCTAAACCTTAGTTTCCTCTGCTGAAAAATTGGGGCAATACTTAATTACAGAGTCATTAGGAGAATTAACATCTATTTGGAAGCCACAGAATCAATCACACCACAGCATCTCATCAAATAGTAGTAATTTGTGTTAGTTCTGTTGTTACCAGAGTTTGCACACTGAGTTAGCCTCAAATTAGACCCCTCAGAAGTGTAAGGGATTCGGGAACATGGAGCATCTGCTGCCTCACATCTGTTTTGTAAGGTGGATATTATTCTGTCGGTCAATAAATGGCAGGATCAAGACTAAAGTCCAAGACTGAGTCAGATGCCCGTGGTGTGTGGAAACTCCACTGTGCTTCCCCCTGTGCCAGAGGGGTCGCCACTAGCAGTTGACACACACCCTTTGCCAGTGGCCCACTCTTATAAACACAGGGAAACACCTGCACCAGAAAGTCTAGAAACTAATGTTCAGCCCACAATTCACAAAACTGATGGCCATAATGAGCCACAAGAGAAATTGCCTTGAAAGAAAATCAGCAACACAGGAACTACTATTCAGTATTGCTCACAACAGGCGACAGTGATAAGTCCTCAGAGTCCCGCATGGTGCCTTGAATGGGTGTTGAATGACTGAACGTCCCACAATTGGCATCACCTGGTGTCACCTATCATCATTGGGAGAGTTCATATTTTACTAGAATCTTCCACACACATCTCTGCTTGGCTGCTGGGATTAACTCCATGAAATTGGTTGCCTTGCCCTTTACTCTCTAGGGGTTTGCATTCATTCACTCACTTAGTAAATATTAGTTGAGATTCTACTGTATACCAGATCCTGGACTAGGGCCTGGGAGAAGTGTAGTGAGCAAAACAGACCTGCCCTCCTGGAGTTTGCAATCTAGTCATGATAATGGCACCATTTATTATATTTAGCAAGATCTGGCATTCTCCATGGGGCATTTTGGAAATTTGCAATGGTCTTTTTTCATTGTCGGATGTAAGAGGATGCTTCTGGCATTTGGTCGGTAGTAGTCACAGTTGCTAGAATCCCAGCAACACATAAAAGAGTGCATTATCCCTCATTGTGCTTGAATTTCCATGTCCTACCAGATATGCATGTAGGTGAAAAACCTATTTTTAATCATCTGAGCTTAGAACCTAATTTCAGTCCATATTCCATATAAACGCACACAGTAATTTTGTATAGTTTTGATACATCCTGAATTACTCTGGAATGCAACTACAATGCCAGTTAAGGGAAAATAACACTTTATCTCATCCTGAACTTTACCAAATGTTGTTTCCCATTTCAGAAAATTTTATCTACAAATATCTCGCAAAGATGTCTTGTATTTGACTGGCTAACACACTCACCCATGTCACTCCACATCTGTGTCTACCTCTTTCCCCATGAGTCTATGTACAGTTGCAAGTTTGAGACTATTTCACGTCTTCCCAGTGTAGTTGTGGCCAAGCATTTACATGTTGAAGTTACTTACCTTTTATTTCTCCTTTATTTTACAATTAGGCACCATATTGATTTTTTTTAATTATGTGTTTATATAGCTTATATTATCTGTGAATTTCAGGCTAGAAATGGTAGGATTCTAAAATCCTAGTGATTTTAAAATGGAACATTGGGCTTGATAGGGTATATATTACAAAGCTAGCGGTGGGTGCAGTGGCTCACACCTGTATACTAGCACTCTGGGAGGCTGAGGTGGGAGGATCACCTAAGCCCAGGAGTTTGAGGTTGTAGTGAGCTATGATGATGCCACTGCACTCTAGCCTGACAGAGTGAGACCCTGTCTCAAAAAATAAAAAAACAAAGCTAGATGCCCCTGCTATATGGACAGCACTCTTTGTGGGCGGAGGTCCTGCCATGAGTTTTAGGTTGGAGCAGGATCCTGGGGGCCTCCTGCTGGGTCAGGCATTACCCTGCAGTTCCTGGGCTGTGGGGACCTTCAGAGGTCCTGGAAGAGGGACTGAGGCAGCCAGCACAGTGAGGGGTCCCCAGGGGGATTAGAAAGTGGGCATTTACCAACCACTACAGAGTACTGCAGCGCCCTAACAGCTGGTGTAGCTGCCTTGCTGCTCCTCAGCTGAATGTCAACCACAAGCTCAGCCTTTCTGCCGACATGTCTGTTTCCCACGCAAGTGACTCTCCAGGCTGTGCCCATAGCTCCAGAGGGTATTTCCAAGGGAGCTTGAAAACTCCCTCCCAGTCCTCTCAGTGATATAGCTTCTTTAAGCGAGCTATTTTAGTCTCTGGTTCTCAGTTTCTGTAAGAGACAGTCCTGCTTGCCATAACTATATGACCTCCGATCCATTGGCACGTTACCCAGGGAATGGAGGGACAAGTGCTACTAAAAGAAATCCCTTCCTCTTTGATCCCCTTCTGCCTTGAGCCAGAAACTCAGTGGCATTGACTTCATACCCCGGAAAGGTGAGTTCCTGGTCCAAGGGTTCTTCTAACATCCTTGCATTGAGTTTGAGCAGCCTTTCCCAAGGACTGTCCCCCAGCGCTCCAGAGACTGTCAGGGTGCCCCAACTGTGCTCCACTTTATCCAGTATGTTCCAGGGGCATGTAAGTAAATTGTCTGAGATTCTCAAAAAGAGATGACCTGAGTTTCTATCCCATTGAAGAGGGCCTGCGTTGTAAGCACCTCCTTCTGACTGCACGTCGTGGGCACTGTGCTCTCAGTTCTTTTATCAACTACAGTGTTTAACTGAGCAATAATTCCATTTTGTCCAACTATCAATGACATATCTTTTATTCATTATCTGAGATCGGTAAAATTGCTTGAATAATTGCAATGATAATTGCAGCTACCATTGTTAGGCCTCTACTGTGTGTCAGATATTATGCACATACTATCTTACGTAATTATCATCAGAACTCTACAGATGAGCATTACTCATTTCATAGGAGAATATTGGGGCTCAAACTAGTGTGAAAGATATGGTTTAAACTCAGATGTTTCCTATTGCAAAGCCAGTGCTTTTTGCCATCGCACCTAAGAGTATAAATTTGGGGAGTCAGACATATCTGGATTCAAATCCCAGTTCTAGGCAGATGATCTTGAGCAAATTACCAAGGATTTCTCAACTTTATTCCCCCATTCATAAAACAGGAATAATAATACCAACCTTTCCAAGGTTTTGTGATGTTTAAATAATATATAGAATACAAAGTACAGTGCCTGATTTATAGCAGGCAACAACAAATGTTCATTTCCTCCCTCCCTCCAAACTGATCTTCAGATAATACTCATCCCAAAGGACTCTTGCAGATTTTTGTGGGCTTCCTAGCATGGTCTGCTGATGAGGACCAAATAGATCCCGTGGGCGGCCCCAGGTCAGCTGCAGTTGGCCCGAACCTGTCCCTGTGTTTATTCTGGAAGGAGCACGTAGTGTGCCAGAAGGAAGGAAAGGGTTTGACCTTGTTGGCCTTTCCTTTGCAGGAATTGTATTTTATACTTTGCAGCACTAATATGTGATGCTGGAAAGGTACATCTTAGAAATTCAGAGACATCTTCTAAAACCAGTGATGGGAAATGCTTATAGATTTTTCCTCCCTATAAATTTACCAACTTCTTGTGATGTTCACCTGTTGTAGGGTACATGTATTGGTGTTTTAATTTTGTATTTTGGGGTCACCAAAAATCAAGACACTGAGGGTATTTAGTAAAGTAACTTTATGGGCTGGAAGTCAGCAGGACCCAGAGCTGAGGAAAGGTAACTAAAAGAGAAAGACAGAGTGGTAGGATGCCAGAGGGTCGAGCAGGTATTTGGAACTGCAGCTGGTGGATTTTATTCTCTGCTGCTAGTCAAGCAAGCTGTCCCGTACCATGTGCCGACATGCAGAGTGTTTAGAATTGAAAGTGAACTTTAGCCTATGCCTGGCTGAATTCAGGGCAGCCATTTGGGGGGAAAAGCAGCTTTTATTCCCTTCCACTTCCTCATTGCTGTTGGATGTTCCATTCTAATCAGCTGCTCGCATGTGACAGGCTGGCTGGATCAAACAGCATCAACCAAATGTTCAGATATTTTAGTCGGCCAAGTATTCTCACATAAGCCCTTTTGCATTACATTAATAAAAACTCCCCAGCACTTCTGATCTCCCTTTGTCCTGCTCCACTCCCCGTTTTCATAGTGTGACATATTTAATACCTCTCTTGTTCACTGTCTTTTTACTGCTTATAAACCCCATAGGGGAGGCCTGTCTTTCTCACTCAGGTGTTCCAAGTTCCTAGACTATGCCTGGTACATAGTAGGTGCTCAATAAATATTGGAACAGATAAAAGGAACAAAAAAAGATGATGAATCATAGTTAGTGGACTTCAGGCAGGAAAAAGGAATACAGAGGAGAAGAACATAAAATATCATATTGTTTTGTTCATTTATGAATCAAAACGTACATGAGTCAAAACAAGATAAACTATTGCCATCTTCAGAAAAGCAGGTTTTGTTTCTGCTACCCAGATTGCATCTGACTTCTCAAAAGCTTCATTTTTATTGATCACTTCAACATTCATCTGTGTATTCATTCATTCGTTCACCTGCTCCATGACAGGCACTGTGGGATAAACTGTTTAGGATGAAAATGCAAGCGAGACCACAAGCATTCACTCACATAACATGATTGAGTTTAACCCAAATCAACTGCCTTAAATACTGCACCTCTATCCATTACCTCAATTAGGCAAAACATGGTACAAATGAAGCCAAGTCCAAAGGTTTACCCTCTCTATGGGCCAGCTAGTTTCAGGATATAATGAGTAATGGACCTGGGAAATTAACAAAAATAATTTTACCGCCAACCCCAGACTGAACCCATAATCCGGGCTGGCTGTCTCACAAACTCTTGCTGCTGGCCAGGGTGGATGACTCAGCACAAGCCTTCCCCCGGGGAGAAACAACACAGAGCTCACCCCTGGCCTGTTGAGGGCCAGAAGCACCATCCTTGTAGGTGCGCAACAGAGCATTTATACGTCCTGTTGTAATGAATTGGAACTGAATTGTACCGAATGTGGGAACACAGAGCACATCCGTGCATTGTGTGTACTGGATTGAAGGTGTGAGAAGATGCTCTCAAGCAAAGGCAAGCTAAAGAGTGGAGACCAGAAAGGGACTGAGCTGAAGAGGAGAAAAAACAAGGACAGCAGCAGCTGCACTACACCTGATATTCATGAATTGTGGCCTCTGGGAAAGCTTTAAGGGTGGTTAAGTTGGAGCTCCTGGTCTTTCTACTAATACCTGCGCCTTCTGCTGTGTCCCCTGCTCGGTTGGTGGCAACTCCGTCCTTCTAGTTGCTCAAGCCCAAAAGCAAAGGATCATTCTTAAATCCCTGTTTGCTCTGATACCCCATATGCGATCTAGAATCTACTTCTCACAATCTTCTTCGTGTTCACTCTGGCCCCAGCTACCTCCATCTCTCATCTGAGTTACTGTAGTTGTCTCAGACAGGGTCTCCTTAGTTCTGCACTCACCCCTAAACAATCTGTTCTCAATACCGCAAGCAGCCAGAGCAAGCCTTTGGAAAGAAAAGCCACATGATGTCATTCCTCTGCTGAATGACACTGCAAGTGAGCTCCATTTCATTCAGGATATATAATAACCGAGTCAAAAATCAAAGAATGGTCTTCCTTCGTATGCCTCATAGAAAGTAGTTCTGGTTGTACACCACATTTTATGCTGGATTCACACGTACCGTCAGCCACACTGTCCCTTTGGGGTCAATGTCAAAAGCCATTGTACAAGCACTGACAAGACTTGGAGTCCACATGATCTATGGTGTAAGGGAGCCTTAACTCAGGAAAGGCTATGAGGCTGCTCTCGACCTGGAAGTAGCCAAAAATCCCTCATGAATAAGCATCCCAGCTCAAAACCAAGAAAATATGGAAAAAGGAGAGGGAAGAGACTGTGACTCCAGTGGCAGGAGTGGTTAGAAATGGGGGCAGAGCCAGCCCGCCGATGACTAGCAGAAAAGCCCACAACACAGGATGGAATCCTAGTGCAGGGGTGCGGGAGGCAGGGGTGTGGGGGCGGGGAGGCTACACCCGGAGAGCATTACAGCTCCTGAAAACAGCCACTCTGTGTGTGTGAGTGTGTGAGTGTGTGTGTGTGTTGGAGATGAGAGAGAAGAGACTGCTTTGCCTCCATTAAATGCCCTTGAACATGTCTCCATGGTAATAGCTGAGAGTAACTGGAGAGGAGGAGGACCAGTGAACACACAGCGCGCAGGCTGGCAAGGCCTCTTCTGGCAGCATTTCCCTGGGTCTGTTCCACAGAATGCCAGTTCTTTAGAAAACTGGGGAGGAATTAAATGTTCCGTGGACAAAAAGCTTGAGAAGCATGTAGTTAAGCAAAGTTAAATAAATAGATGTCTTTAATAACTCATTTAGTATTCTGAGATGAATTGTGAGTCACCTGAGGAGGCTGCCATTTGCAAAATTCCCCCTGAAGGCTGCTGGCCAGGAAGCAGGGTTTGTGTTGAGCTTAAATAGTGGGGCCACTGCACTGCTGGAGGCACTGCTCTTGAGAAAAACAAACAATGGAATCATAGAAAGATTATGCTAACCTTAAAGGAGAAAGCAGGTTTCTGATTGAGGATGATCGGAGCTAAGTATCAGTGGCTTGGTACAACAATGGTTCATCTACCCTGTGGGAAGTCTTAAGACCCACAGGGTAATTGTCGAAATTGTTTACATCTCCTGAGTTTGAAACTGAAACTATAGATTGACATCATCTAAGCTGCGTTTTGCATAAATGAATCTCAGAGAAAAGACCTGGCCGTCTTTCTACCATGGGCCACTTATTCAGGCGAAAGGCAATGACCCAGACAGTGACTGGGTTGGCATCTTTCAAATGGTGGCTTCAATAGTTTGATAGTTATCATTACAAGTTAGACACAACAGGTGAAAACCAATCAGCATGGTATTTGGTGTATAGTCAATGCTCATCAAATTGTTCGGTAGAATAAAAAATGAATGACAGTTCAGAAGAATTTTTTTTTTTTTTTGCTACTTCAAAGAACTAATTCTGATCACTGTATATTGTCTTAGATTTTGTAAAGCTGGAGAATTTGAACGGTCTGTGGGGTTTTCTGCAATTTCTATCTGTAGGGATTGTTAGTGAAGTCCCTCTGGGCTTCAGTAAAGCACAGTGAGATCTGCTTTTCAGCTTCACTGTGCAGAACCTCTTAAAGTAAAATTACAGGTGGTTATAAAATTCATCACTGTCAGAAGACAGATGGGACCTCCCAGATAAGGTAAGAGCTGATATCTTCTCAGCCGAACCAATAAAATAAGCTGAAATAATAACAAAATGCAAAATGGGATTCTTCTCAGCCAGCTACTCTATTGTCTTATTGTGGATAACTAGGGTTAAGCTTTGATTTTCCTCTTAATTGCCACCCCCCCCCCAAATTTCTGGTTTCTTTCTGCAGTGAGTTTGCATGTCTTTATTTGTCGTTGCTCATTATTGATCCACTACTTCCTTCCTGGATAAATAATCCAACTAATCCAACTAATCCCATGCCCCTGCCATGAACCCAGTATTTTCCAGGAGCCCATTTTGTCAAATCCCATTATACAGGGGAGACACATTGGAGCTTCATGTGTATCCCGTATTTATCTGCCAGCCTGCACACCGATGCATGAATGGAAAAGATATGTTTTCTCTGACCAGACTGTTGCCTTTTTGTACTACCAGTGAAAGTATCTATCAGAACAATTGTAATGAAAACTATAAATCTCAACCTGAGGGATCAGTTAATATTAAGGGGTTTGTGTTTGTTGTTTGGTTTTGTTTTTAATCATCTTCCCATTCCCATTGTTGCATCAAGATTCAGGATATGAGAGATTGTGAGGACAGGGACACAAACTATTGTGGGTCACTGTGTTAAACATTTAGATTTCCATTGAACTTGATGTTTTATATGACATACCTACCCTTCTGAAGAGTGTCACGCATTGAGAGCATAGAGAAAACTGTGGTTTGTGTGTCACGTCAACTGTGTTCCTGTTCTGATGAAGAAATGGTAGGTTTTAGAGTGAGCACTTCCCCAAATACAGCAGCAGAAAATCTAGAAGTGATGAGAGATGGGACTCGCACCTGTGAACGGTAGCAAAGACAAAGAATGGTCAGTGGGAGACAAAGAAATGTCTACTGTTCATTGTATCAATGGCCTCAAAATCCTAAACAAAGCTTTGAATGATTCTCACAAGTTAAAATATATTGACAACAGTGCAAATCGCTATCATGGTTTGCAGAAAAGACTTTACATTAAAAATGCCCAATTTGCAACTGCAAGTGCCCTCTTCCACCTTTATGAGAAAAAGAGAACAATTTGATGTCAAACTTCAATGCCACTCGCCAGGTCTTACCCAATAGTTCTGTGTCTCAGACTCTAGACCTCTGCATTTCCAGCTGTTCTGCAGCAAATGTCAGTAAAGTGGCATCATAGTGATGATCCTGGGCCCCCACGCAATATTAGATTATATTTTATGTAAATTGGAGCCTGACATTATTTTCTGTGCTTTTCTAAATGTTTGAAATAGTTTGTTTTAAAAACAAAAAAATTATCACTAAAAAATGTGCAGATAAGTTTATTGAAAGATTTGCATTAAAAATTTAAGAAGTTTTTCCTTGTTAAAAGTGCTTCTCTGAGGTATTAGGACAATGCAGCAAAGCAGTTCATTCTCCTGGAAGATCAAGTCACCAGGTTTTACTCTTGCAGAATGGTTTTTAAGGAATATAAGCAAATATAATATATATGGAACATAAGCAAAAAAAGATTCTTGAGTGTATTTTTAAAAGAGTCTAGCAACCCTAAAATAAGGTATATATGTGAGCTATAAAGTCTTATGAAGATATAAAAATATTTTCCAAGGAATTTGTCATTATGCAATATAATGGTAACTGTCATGGTATCATGTGTATTTGGGGTGCTCATTAAGTTTTGTTTATTTAGATTGACTTCTGTGACAGTTTTGCAGACATTTTAAATTGTCTTAAATGTATAAGGTTTTAGAAAATATTTCCACTAGGCATATTCTGAAATTTCCAAAATGTTCCTGGACAGTAAAAAAATTTTTATATATATGGAACACAAAGGGGAACTAGCCTAGGGAAATATCTATCATTGCACCAAAGCAAACATTAACTGAGTTGAACATTTCTTTTTTGCTTAATTTTTTTTTATTTCAGCACATTATGGGGGTACAAATGTTTAGGTTACGTATATTGCCCTTGCCCCACCCGAGTCAGAGCTTCAAGCACGTCCATCCCCCAGATGATGCACACCGCACCCATTAGGTGTGTATGTACCCATTCCCTCCTCCCCCCTACCTGCCCGACACCCGATGAATGTTCTTACTATATGTGCACTGAAGAAGTGTTGATCAGTTAATACCAATGTGATGGTGAGTACATGTGGTGCTTGTTTTTCCATTCTTGGGATACTTCACTTAGTAGAATGGGTTCCAGCTCTATCCAGGATAATAGAAGAGGTGCTATATCACCATTGTTTTTTGTGGCTGAGTAGAACTCCATGGCATACATACACCACATTTTATTAATCCACTCATACATTGATGGGCACTTGGGTTGTTTCCACATCTTTGCGATTGTGAATTGTACTTCTATAAACATTTCTGATAAATATTTGCTCCTGACTTAAAATGGTAAAAACAATTGCTTCAATTATTAGAATGTGCCCAAATAATATATTTTTAGAAGCAAACACTGTTCCTGGTTTGGATAACCTTTGCTTGAGAAAACTTTATTCTTCTTCATCTGAATAATTTATTCTGGCAGTTTCCAAATATGTTCTCCTAAAGCTATATCCCTGATGGGAAGAAGGAGGCTTAATATTTTTTGATATATGCAAACTTAATAGCACCTATGTGGAATGTTTTCTACCTTTAAAGGTGCAAAACTGGTTAATATGTTTTAAAACTTTTGCCTTAATTACAAAAGAAATGTATGTGCATAGTAGAATATTTAAAATATATGGATAAGCCAGTAAAATTAAATAAAACTTCTACATTAACACTTTGATGTATATCTTTCCATATGTTTTCTGTGCTATACTCTCACGCACGCATACATATAGGCATCCAAATGAAATCAACTGGTAAAACTTTTCACAAAATACATAAGTCAAAGCAATAATGATTGATATTTGGTGGTATGGTTTGCTTAGAAGTACTGCCTGATATGAGCTGTCTTAGAATTTTAAATATAGGTGGGATCCGAACATTGAAAAAAGATTTTATGGCCAGGCGTGGTGGCTCACGCCTGTAATCCTAGCACTCTGGGAGGCCAAGGCGGGAGGATAGTTTGAGTTCAGGAGTTCGAGCTTGAGCAAGAGCGAGATCCTGTCTCTACTAAAAAAAATAGAAAGAAATTAGCTGGACAACTAAAATTATATATATAAAAAATGAGCCAGGCATGGTGGCTCACGCCTGTAGTCCCAGCTACTTGGGAGGCAGAGGCAGAAGGATTGCTTGAGCCCAGGAGTTTGAGGTTGCTGTGAGCTAGGCTGACGCTATGGCACTCTAGCCCAGGCAACAAAGTGAGACTCTGTCTCCAAAAAAAAAAAAAAGAAAGAAAGAAAGAAAGAAAAAAGATTTTACCTGAATGCTGTAAGTCTGTTTGAGTTGTAGTGGTAATGCATTTGTAATATTTACCTTTAAAACATTCTTTCTAAAATGAGAGTTCTCACAGTACTTACCAGAAATATATTGATGGGACTTTGTGTGCTTGCTTGTTTTAACTGAACTGCTTGAATTCAGCTCTTTATGGTTTGAATAGCCATTATTTAAAAAATAATTCCTGTTATTTTTGAAAATATCTCCAATAATTATGTCTATAGGAAAGAAAAAATGAGCACCAACTTTTAGCAGTGCTTTTCTCCATGTGGTGGATTTACAAATGCTTATTGTTTATTTACATTTTCCCATCTGCATTTGCCAATGTTTCACAAAGAGCGTATATTAATTTTATAATCAGAAAAAGAAATGAATTAAAAAGAAGTAACAATGATTGAACTATTTTCTACCTGATACAGAACTGCATGAGAACCCTGGATTCCAGAAATAACAGGCCTATTTGGTTTGACTCAATGACACATCTTTGAGGTCAAACTCCCAGAGTTTGTTCCGTCTCTTACAAAACAGCATGAGTGGAAATTTGGTTTTCCTTTTTGGGTAAAGTTTCTACAAAGCTTGCTGATAAAACTCTTTCATTTTACTTTCTGCAAAACAATTCAATTACTTCTGGAGCTAAACTGAGATGAAGCTGATAATGGGACTCAATTCTTCAACTTTAAAGCAGAAACTGGGGTCATAAAGACATGGAGTCCTAAAATACTCTCCAAAGTACAGCCCCATCCAGCTAAGATAGCCCT
Organism: Lepilemur ruficaudatus; assembly: GCA_963574885.1. Lineage (NCBI taxonomy): Eukaryota > Metazoa > Chordata > Mammalia > Primates > Lepilemuridae > Lepilemur > Lepilemur ruficaudatus. Next base: position 77,924 of record CAUYRT010075035.1, read on the forward strand.
TGGAAATGCTTGCTGAATGCTTGCAGTTTGCTCACGCCTCTCCTCCCTTGCAGCCCTTTTCCCCTTCTGGAAAAGCCACAGAGATCTGGGGAAGGGCCGGGAAGATACTCAGCTTGTCTTCACATCTACCTTAAGAAATTATTTTCTATCAGGGAGACTTCTCAGAATAAAAGAAACCTGGGTGAAACATTAAGAAAAAAAAATTCTGATTGACACCTATGTAAAAGTAGCAAAAGTAGCTGATTTAAAGTCATTCCAAAGCACACTTGAGGCTAGACATGTCCGGGGAGCTACCACCAATGCACTCCATTGAAAAAAAACCTAGGATGCCTCTTAAATTATCTCCTCTTTTAGTGAAAAGCCCTTTTGTAATTTTAATTGCATCAGTGCCAATCAGCCTGTATTGATTGAGTATGCCTAATGTATGCTTAATACTTAAACAGGTGGAAGCACCTCTACCTAATAGCACCCCCACTGGCTTTCCGTCTGACATCCCACACAATAAGCCTTGATGGAAATCACACCGTCACTGTAATGTTCTCTTCTATTTTTGATTCCAGCTGTGAAAGTTCAGGATGAACTGGCAAAAATAAGGTTACTTTAAAGTGCAGGAGAAATCTACTGGCACAGAATAAAAGCTGCACTGTTTATTAGGGTTGTGCACATAGCTGTTGTACTTAGTTCTCTCAACATTGCTGCTTTTTTTTAATGATGACATTTCTTCACACAATTGGCAAACTAAAGCAAAAGAAAACTTTTTCAATCTTTATGATGCTTCTATCAGATAACCAATATAAAATATCTTCCAGGAGACTCTGTCTCCTTAGACTTCAGAGTTTGTTCCTGGGGAGTTAGAAATAAACAAAGACGGCCTTAATAAATCTCTCTAACATCGTAATTATACACTTTCTGGTTGTTTTTCCCCTTGGGACAATGGGCCAGGTATCACCCACAATTCAGACATTCTGGCCTTTCTCAAAAATATTGTTGCATCAAGAATATTATAGCTTAGCAGATAGTTGGGGTTAGGATGCTGTTTCGTAGTTCTGCCACGATTAAAAACCAGCTGCCTTCTGGGGATACCAATGCCACACCTTTGATCAGGTGTTGAGTTTAGACTGAGAAGAATTTCTTGAAGAGGAAAATGTCTGCTTTCTAAAGAGTGAAATTCCAGAGAGGGCATTTAAAACCGACTTTTGGCAGCCATTAATGAACAAATATAGAATAGTGTGTTTAGAGCTAGGAATATCTAAAGGGATTTTTGTTTGTTTTATTGTTGAAGGTCTGGGGGCAAAGGAGTTGAAGGTGTTTGTTTGCTTTTCCTGAATTAGTGTTGGACCCCTTTATTAATTTGCTGGGGCTGCCATAACAAAGCACCACAGACTGGGTGGCTTATACAACAGCGATTTATTTTCTCACAATTCTGGAGGCTAGAAGTCCAAGATCAAGGTGTTGGCAGGGTTGGTTTCTTCTGAGGCCTCTTTCCTTGGCTTGTCCATGGCTGTCTTCTCCCTGTGTCCTCACATCATCTTTCGTCCATCTGTGCATATCTATGTCCTGATCTCCTCTTGTTCTGAAGACACCAGTCATATTGGGTTAAAGCCTACCCAAGTGACATCAATTTAATTTAATTACCTCTTTAAAGACCCTATCTCCAAATATGGTTACACTCTGAGGTCCTGGGAATTAGGGCTTCAACACATGAATTTTGTGGCAGACACAACTTAGCCCATAACAACCTTCATTCAGGGTCTTCATACCAAATCTGTAAGGCCTTTGCTTTGCAATGATCAGAAAGGAAAGAGAGAAGGCAGAAGAGCATTCATGAGTTTTCCACAAGCACTGGATAGCTTCTGCAGCAAACTCTTTTTTCTCCTCCTTCGATATGGAATCATTAAAAAATCCACTGAGAACTTTGAGAAAATTTTGTTTTCTTTCCCTATATTTCTTTTTGTTTCCCCCAAACAAAAACATGCCTTTGTTTGTCTGCATATCTCAGTTAGGAAATTGCTCTCCTTGTGTTCACATATAAGTGATAGGAAAGAGCTGGTCAGCAAATTTGGTCAGAGGCTTTTTAACTGGCAGATCCCTTGGAGATCTCTATCTGTTGAGCACCCAGAATGAACCTGACCCTTTACCAGGCACGGACATGTTCTCTCATATACTCCTCAAAACATCCCTGTTAAGTGGGTACAATTGTCAACCCTGTTTTGCAAATGGGATAATGGAGTCTTGGACACGTTTGGTAATTTGTCTAAAGTCTCAGAACTTAGTACACTATTGAGCAAGGACTTGAATCCAACCAGTGTCATTCCAGAACTTGAGCTCTTAATCTGTAAACAATACCTTTCTCTAGTCTTGTTGGCAGAAAAGAAACCTGTGTGTAGAGAGCTGACCATATTTTTCTCAATACCCAATGTAAAGAATTGCCTCAGGGCCTCCCAGAAGACCTAGCTTCTAGCTCAGGCTCAACTTACCCTTGCTAGTTGACGTTGACTTAGTAAATTAACCTTGCTGAGCTTATATCCCCATATGTAAAATAGGAGAACTGGATTAGAGCCATGTTTCACAAACTTGTAGATCGAGATCCATAATAAGAAATAGATTTTATTTTGCAACTCACTACACACACACACACATACACACAGCATAATTGAAAAAGTGTTCCATAAAATACCCACCCTTACTACCTGTGAATGCCCTCTGATATTTTCTAGTCTATTTCAATCTATTTTAGTTATTTTTAAAAATAATAATTGTGACCTATTCAATTCGGTCCGTCAAAAAGCTGAACTAGGTGACCCATTTTAGGCTCCTATAATCACAAAATCCTGTTAGCCTATGTGGATGTTTATTTGGAGCCTCTCTCATCTTGAATACACATTTATTTGAAACAAATGACTACTCCATATTACAGGGGACAAGATCTTTTTTTACCTCTGGTATGAGCTAATTGCATCATAGCAATAATTATAATCACTTCCACTTATTGTGTACCTCCCATGTACCAGGGTTTAAAATACAATATCTCCTGTAGCCTATAGGTTGGAGGTATTATTTTCTCTGATTTGTAGATGAGTAAACCAAAGATCAGATTAAGAAATTTGCTCAAGGCCCCGTGGGTAGTAAGTGGCAGAGCTGAGATTTGAACCCAGGCCATTCTAATTCCAAATCTCTTCCATACAACATTTCTTTTAGGGGAGAGCATACAAAGAGGTTTAGAAGGAGAAGTAAAGTCTGGATGCTACTGCAGCTGCACATAATTTCTTCTGTAATGGTTTGTTGTCCCTGGCAGAAACAACTGTCCTTTGGGGTGTGAAGCCACCACTGTGGCAGTGATTAAAATCACCTAGAGAGCTTTTCCAATCCTCTACCCCCACCCAGGCCACCTCCAGACCAGTAAAATCGGAATCTCTGGGGAGTGGAACCCAGACCTTAGTGGTTTTAAAGCCCTCCAGGTAGTTCTAATATGTAGCCACGCCTGGGAACCGTTGCTCTAAAGTCATGGTTAAAGAAATTAAAGAGCTGTAAGGAGCTTTTCCGTTTTACCTCCTGCAAACAAGATTTAGCAAAATACTACTCAAAGCTCCTCGACAGCTTTCACAAAGCTGAAGTGTAGGACCTTTGGCATTTCTTTGGAGCACAAAAGAAAAATCAGATAAACAACCTTGTATCTGCGTTTCAACACCTAAAGACATCAGAAAATGCTAGACGATGGATGAAGAGATGTTTAAAGCAACTGTGGTATTCTAGAGTAGCTGTCTCTGTGCTACTTCATGACTCAGCTCACATCATTGTGAAAGCCATTTTTTATATGACTAGGGAAGTCATACAATGCGGAGTTGTTGAATTAGTCAGCAGTGAGCGTGACTAGTGATCATGGGCCAAGTGGCTTGGGGACAACGCAGAATGCCAAACCAAAGTCACTGTAAATATTATAAGCCATCACATTTTCTCAAAAAGGGCCGTAATGAAAGATTTCCCCTTTTTCGCATGGATTGTGGTAACTGTGGTAAAACCAAGGACCCTCCCCCACTTCATGTTCCCATAGGAATAGGAAGACATCATTTTACTAACCTCCCACTCACCCCAATGTTACACCTGCATCTTTGCAGTGTGTGATCTATGCATTCCATTTGAAGGTATACCCGATCCACACTCAATTTCACTGTGTTCCATGCAGGAGTCTCCAAAACGGGGTCTGTATCATACTGCTGGGTTTTTCCGTGTCTCAAAAGATAGCATTAATAATGTTAAATTATTACCATAATGTTAAATTAAGAAAATTATGTTAAATATCTGCAATTCTCATACTTCAGAGAATAAAAAATGTCATATGCCCATAACAAAAAAGATTCATTCTATCCTGAAAGATGATTATATGTTTCTTTTAGAAGACCCTTGGACAAGTGGTAAGTTCTGAAGACTCCTGATTAGGAGATGAAGGTGCTACGCTCTGTCGGTAGTAACGGCCCTCTATGTTTGCTTACAGAATGAAGTGGCCACACTTCTGAAACCCATATCGGAAAAGATTCAGGAAATCCAAACTTTCAGAGAGAGAAACCGGGGGAGTAACATGTTTAATCATCTTTCGGCCGTCAGCGAAAGCATCCCTGCCCTTGGGTGGATAGCTGTGGTGAGTCCAGACGGAGTGTTGCCCCTTCACCTTACCACATTTTGGGGGCATTTAGGAGAACTCCTAGCTACCTTCACACCCCTTCCTCCTCAGTCTGATGCACTGAAGGAAGATTCCTTCCAGGCGAATGCGTCAGCTTTTTCTTACCCTGTTTAGAGTTCAATGCTTTCTGTTCTGAGATGTGCAAAGTGTTTTACCAACCTTTACAGAGCAAAATTTGCCTCCAGCTTTCAAGTCCTCATCTCCGTTGCTTTTCTTCTTTAAGGCATTTTCTTTCTTATCCTATTTTTTTTTTCCTTCTATGCTTGGGTGACGGTCCTGTTTTCTCAGTCCCCCAAACCTGGTCCTTATGTCAAGGAGATGAATGATGCCGCCACCTTTTACACTAACAGGGTCTTAAAGGACTACAAACACAGGTACGTACCCTCTTTTACTGACCAAGTTCTCAACTGTTAGACATTTGTTCCTAAAACTCAATGAAGTTAATTGCTGATTCCTTTACAAAGCTCTTTGCTAATATACTTTAAACTTTAAAGGGAAATCCCATCTTTCAGGGAGAACCAAGTGGAAAGTGGAATCAATTATCCATATAATGTGTGTGTTTTAGAAAGTCTGCCTTAGTTTTCTTATAATGAATAAACTCCCCCCACTAGAAAACATGTCATTCCATCATGTATTCCCATAATAACGGGAGAGCTTTGTGATGGACCAGTTATATGGTTACAGAACTCTTACATCAATCAAAGTAGAGTTGATGGGTGAGCAGATAGAAGAAAGGAGGAATTGGGAAATGAAGCATAAATCAAGAGCAGAAATGATCTGAGGCAATAAACCAGGCCACTGAGGGGAAAACCAGAGGTTGAGTTAAGATGAAATACGGTGGGGGTAGACAGTGAGACATCTATAAGAATAGCATCCAGGCTAGTGCAGTGGGCTCTCACCTGCAATCCTAGCCCTTTGGGAGCCTGAGGTGGGAGGATTGCTTGAGGCCAGGAGTTCGAGACCAGCCTGAACAACATAGTGAGACCCCGTCCCCACAAAAAGCAAAAAAAATTAGCCGGGCATGCTGGCATATGTCTGTACCCTCTAGCTACTCAGGAGGCTGAGGCAGGAGGATCACTTGAGCCTGGGATTTTGAGGTTGCAGTGAACTATGATGACTCCACTGCACTGTAGACCAGGCGAAAGAGCAAGACTTTGTCTCAAAAAAAAGAAAGGAAATCACATTTCCACATTTTTGTGCACATACAAAGAGAGTCCAGAATTTGCCCCTTTATGTCAGCTATTAAGTAGAAAATGTACTTTCGATAGCACCAAGAACAACTCAGTTAAGCTCAGTGAATCCCCTGAAGACTATAGGAGAAGCTAGAGGTACAGATTCATTCATTTCACTGCGAGGTGCAGTCAAACTGGTCCCAAGTCACCTGTGAGCTCCTAGGGCTGGTAACCTGACAAAAGCAGAATATTGCACACCACGTACCACCCTTCATGGGTGGACCCAAGCCCACAGTGCCTTCTCTGTGCTGTAGTCATTTGCAACTCACTGCTGTCCACCTGGCAGATGGGCAGTTGAGAGGCAGACTTCCATGTCTTTAAATAAAGTACTGTGAGCAGTGGACTCTTCCTGTCTGTGCAACCCCTACCACTGACTTGACTGCTTGTTGGCTCTTTTTCAGTATATGAATAGAGCAAGTCAGTTATTTGGGCTTTATAGAGGGGTGGCGTCTCTGAGTCAAAATCATTAAAACCTGATTACCCCACCATAGCTCCTTCCAAGGTAAGGGAAAACCGAGGATGAGTTTGCAGACCCTGATGTACATTTGGCTGTGCTCACTTTGTTATCTCTTAAAGACTGACTTCAGGTTAAAAGGCCCCATACTGTTATTCCTTACTACAAGTTTTGCTAGAACTTTCTTCAAATCAGAACAATAACTATAATGGTTAAAAGAAAAATGAATTTTCCTGTACAGAGTTGGACTTCATCTATTGTTAAATTTTTTAATAGAATGTATATTGAATGTGCAACATGCTATTTCTATAATGTCTACAGACAAATGTGTGTGTTGGGTGTACATAGCCATGTATACATATATGTGTATTAAATGACCATATGTATAAATATATATGTACATTTATATTGAAGTAATTTGCATGCTCTAATATTAATAATAGCTATGGTATATGCTGCTTCCTATGTGCAAAACACTGCACTAAGACCCTCACAAGACCCTACAGGCTAAGGAAACTAACCAGAGAGACCCATGGAGCTACACTTAAAGGCCTTTTGGGTTTTGACCGTGAACGTGAGACAAAGTGACAATGAGATTTTTCATAGAGTTGATTAATACGATCAGTAAATCTAAAAATATAGAACAAAATCACATTCATCTTTTTCCTGTTTGAGGAGTGAATAATTATGATTTCAGTTCCCTATTTCACTTCTCCTAAAAGGCAGGGCTTAATACAATGGGATTCTAACATGCTGGTGGTACTTGGAGCTTTTCAAGGAAAACAAAACAAAGTAAGTCTAGAGACAAGGCATTATTGGCAAGAGCTTTAATAATAGAGATTTCCTTCAGTGATTATCTTCAGGTTAATGGCCCAGGAACATAATTAAATTTTTGTTAACTCAAATGTCATCATTTTCTCATTTACCACTACTTCATTCAAAATGAAGAACAAATACTATAGGTAGAAATTACCAAAAGGAAATGCAACTATTTTTGCCTATCATAAGTTTAATATTTTTAATAGTTCTCTTGATCTTGTATGTTAATCCTGTTATAAAAGGTAAGCATTTTACTAGCTCTTCGTTCAATAAAATAGAGATAAAAAAACGGTTATGCCCTGCCTAGCTTGCATTGTTGTTAATAGTATCAAATTAAGAGAATTTCAGTAAATGTCCCGTTAGAAGTAAGGGGCAATTCGCTTTTGTAAGAAATCAACTTTTTTACAATAACAACTTCTTTGTCAGTCAAAATGACTAAAATTCTCCACTTTGGTTACTCGTTTAACCATATAATTCAACCAAATTATTTTAAAATGAACCAAATTACTTTTCCCCCTCTCTTTAATGCCATCATCATTCCTGAGAGCATATTGCTTCTCACTTGCATCAGAGCAGTACAGGAAGAAATGGTCACCCCTCCGCGTTCGCCTCACTCGGGGGTCCCCTCTCTGTGGCTTCTCTGTCCTCACCGGGAGCTTAGGGCACTCGGCCACCTGCCCGCCTCCCTGGGCCACCTTCCCTTCAGGGTTCTATTCCGAATCTGTTCGTGGTGACCGGGCTAGAAGAACGATTACTCCAGGCGGATCTGGAGCCCTAGTCACTGGATAACCATGTGGCCCCACCCACCCCAATCTCTTTTAAATTTTGTTTTAGATCCTAACTCCGCTCTCTTCCGCTCTCTTTTATAACAAAGTGATTTACGCCATGTGGATTGGGTGAAGTCGTACTTGAGCATTTGGAGTGAGCTTCAAGCCTACATCAAGGAACACCACACCACTGGCCTTACTTGGAGCAAAACAGTAAGTACCAGGCCCTCCTCCATCTGGGTAGCAAAAGGCCATAAAAATACTTATACCCTGTGGCCTGGTAAGCTCAAGCCTGAGGAGTTACCTCAAGGAAAGCATAAGGGAAAATGTACATGGAGAAACTGTGGAAATGTCATTTGTCACAGTACAATCTGGGAACTGCCTACGTGACGTACAGAAAGGGAGCGGTTGCCTGTGGTAAGAAAGCGATGAAACACTCCATAGCCATTAAAACAAGTTACCAATTAACGTTCAGTGATAAAAGTCAAACAAAAAAGTTTATGAGTACTAAGGTGGCGTATATGCTAAGAAATGGCGTGAGAGGAATTGAAGGGAACAAGAAGGCTTGGAAATAGGTGTCATTTTAAGGAGACGGAATTATGAATAAAATGTCTTTTTGAATGCCCTTAATTTCTCTTTTGATGGTCTAAAGTGTATTGAATAATATTTTTGAATACCTAGGCAATCCTAGCACTTTGAGTGGTCTCTTTTTTTTTTTT